>APFE031648626.1:49246-120040 GCA_000404065.3 Pinus taeda
TGGATTAAATAGAGGCTATGTTATGACTGGTTTGACTAGTCATTTGGATCAAAGCTTCAACTTATCTATGACTTGCTACTCATATTGAGGTGATAATGTTTTCTAATAAGATTGTGCCAAGCATTGCCATGGTGGAAACATATGTGAGCTTACTATTAATTACACATATTCATTGTTTTGTTTCCATTTTAATACGATGTAGTGTTGGATCATCCAACCAATTGTTCCATTTCTAACAAAGCTCTTGTGTTGTGTATTTGATCCATTTTCATATCGACATAAATACTTGCATTTGTTGCACAATAAACAAGAACCACATGGTGGCCATGTGCAAAAAAAAACAATAACATTACCACCATGTACTTTTTGTTTTACTTTGAATCATAATTTCATTTTTATCGATTTGGTGGACACAATACCACATAACACTACCTTAAGCTAACAAAGCTAACAAACTTCACACGTGCATCCCTTACAATGGATCCCTTACCAAACCGTACGCATGGTGGTTGGGATGTGGTGAGTTAGATAGGTATCGAGTTACACAGCTTTAATCATCCCTTCCGTTTCTCGTGGTTGGGCGTTGCTATGAACCCAAGAAAGTAAAATGGTAGGTATACGGTTGAAGATGATAATGGAATAAACCAAATAGTTCTCCATCTCAAATGATGTTACCATTTATTATTTATTTGTTTAAAAGGGTACACATTTTTAAAGTATATGATAGCTCTCGTTAACAGTAAAAATTTATCGTGAAAATGAACTATTTACACATCTAAATGTAAAAATAGAAATCTGAAGTTCCCATGGATGTCGAAATAAATTAATGATATTGAGACGTTATACACTCCGACAAATATCCTCTCGCAAATCGACGAGGCACCATTATGGTTGAAACCATATTTAAATCCATAATTTTTCATATTATATGTTTGGAATATGAAAATATAAAAATAATAATGAGGATTTTAGAGGAAATAGAAGGTATTTTATTGAGATATAGAAGGAACGCATGGCAGAAGATTTGTATAACACCCGCCATCAGGATAGAATTTGATCATGCGATGATTTGCTCATTAAAAAAATTGCCCGATTATTAAAAAAAAAATTAAAAATTAATTCGATTATTAAAATTTCAAATTGTAAAACCATCTTATTTAACTTATTCCAATTTTGCCAAAAAAAAAAAAAAAATCAATTGGAATCGTGATACAATTCCTAATCCCAAAATTATGATGCAGCTCCTAATTCCAAATTTATTTATTGTAAAACCATCTTATTTAACTTAACTTATAAATTTGTTTTAAAATTCCAATTTTATCAAAAAAAAAAAAAAAATCAATTGGAATCGTGATACAATTCCTAATCCCAAACTTATGATGCGGCTCCTAATTCCAACCTTATCGCGAAATAAGTTTATTTTGAAATTCCAACTGTGCCCAAAAAAATTCAATTCAGAATCATGATGCGACTCGTAATTCCAAGCGTATCACGAAACCGGGAACGTAGAACCCAAACACATATTTCAAACTTCCAGAACATTGGTATTTCTTAATTTGTTCGAACAAGTTTATTCATTTAGTAAAAAGCCGTGTATTTTCTGTCGCTTTATTCGTTAACAGTTGTTACTTTAATTTCGGCAACTATTTCCCATTTCAATGACACATGGATGGAAGTTGGAACCGCGTAAAACGTGGATAATATTAAGCATGTGATCAAAATCCGAAGGTTCTGTTGGAGGTCATGAGCTGCATTATTCCCCTTTAAGTTACCACAAAAATCCGTTGCTGGAAACGAAATCGAGAGTGGTAGGAGCGCAGTTACTTTAAATTGGAAAACAAAAATGGTATAATTAATTTTCAGTTTGTGAATATTATTTATTTAATTTATGATCATTATTGAAAATATTTAATAATGATGGGTAAAAGTTAAATTTTATATAATTTATTTAAAAAAAATTTAGATTACTAGAATAAATTGAAAAATATTATTAAAACTGTGATATTTTTATATTTAAATCACTGTCAATCTATTCTAATCTTTGACTCATTATTGAAAATGTTTATATAATGATTTGTAAAAGTTAAATGCATAATATTTATTGTAAAAAAATTAATTATTAAAATAAAATTACTGAATAATTTCTTTAATTGTTTGTGGGTAAAATTTTTAATTTTTATTAAAAATAAAAAAAAAAAATATTTTGGTTGAATATAGGCTTCTGTGATCCATAACAATTATAAGAAGAAATTTTGGCCTAAGTCATATTCAGGAAATATTTGTCGACGCATTTCGAACCAACCATTGTGGTTCATCGTGAGGACAAGTTGAAAAATCAGATCCATCTTTGCCTATTAAATAGTTTGAGCAGATCCTCCAACAGCTAACTAGGACAACATCTAATTTTGACTAGGAACCAAGGTCAAACAAACCAGTGATAAATTAAAAGTAAATTAGTTATAATAAGGAACCTTACCTTTACATAAATATATAAATTATATGTATAAAGTAATTTTAATTAAATTGCTTTGTTGAGTTAATAAATCGTTAAAATTATTAACTATTTAATAGATAAATAGAAAATATAAATATTAGAGTAGAACGTATGACTAACAAGATATAAGAATAAAAAAGAAGAAAGAGAGCAATCTTACCAAATTCAATCTTCTTTTTTTTTTTTAAACTGAATATTATTTTTTTTCTTTAATATATTTATTTATTTTATTATTTATTTCAACTAACTTTTAACCTAACCTCTTATTTTAAAAATTTTATATATACATATAATTTATATAAATTATTTTAATTAGTTAGATACCTCTAATATTTATATTTCTATTTACTATTAAATAGTTAATACTTTTAACCAATTTAAATTACTTTATACATATAGTTTATATATTTATGTAAAGGTAAGGTCCGTTATTATAACTAACTTACTTTTAATTGGTTTGTTTGACCCTGGTCCCTAGTCAAATTTAGACATTGTCCTAGTTAGTCATAGTTAGTCATTGGAGGCTCTGCTTCAACTTGTCATGACAATGAATCACACTGGTTGGCTCGAAACACGTCGACAAAGATTTTCTGAGTGTGATTTACGCCGAAATTTCTTCTTACAATAAAATATTTTGTGCATTTAAGTTCTTATCATCTATTTAAATTGTAATCAATATTTAATAATGATGTAAATATCAAACACATGCCATTTATTTCAAAAATATATATTATTAAGATAAAATTATGAAAAATATATTTAAAATAAAAATTTATATAACTATATAGTTAAAGACTATTGAAAACCCTAAAGACTTTCTTTTGAGAGATAGCTTATTTAAAAAAACTTCCATTTGTCACGTACATGTTATGTTCTGTACTTATTATAAATAGTCTCTAAAAATTGCAACTATGGTATGCATTTCTTTTGTTTATGTTCCAAGCTTACGGTGTATTTCCTATTGCAATTTCTTTGGGTCGGGCAGCGTATTGCAAATCGTCTTATGTATTTTATATTATTTTTTATTATGTGATTTTTTATTATTTTTATTTTTATGTTTTGTTTTTAAATATTTCAAAAATCAAAAGTCACTTCACTCCTCTTTATATCATTGAAAGCGCAATCAAATTAAGTTGCAATATATTGCAAAACATGATGTATATTCCTTCTCCAACTTATTGCAAATTGGCAAGTGTACTAGAAATCTTTTGAAAATTAAAATGATCTGTAACAGTGCACTATTAAAATGGGTATTGTGGCATCATGCATTTTTTTAATAATATTATAACGTGAACGCATAATTAAAATGGGTATTGTGACATCATGCTTTTTTTTTTTAAATAATATTATAACCTGAACTACATGGTATTTTGTATTTTAAAATTGAGTTATATCAACTAAATAAATTAAAATTTAGTATATTATGGTTAAGTTTATTAATATTTTCAAAATATTATTGTATCCTTTTATGTTAAATAAGTACATTTTATTCTTTTCCTACATATATGTTATTTAATATAGATATTCAATAAAAGATATTTTATATAATTTAAGATAGATATTAATGAAAAATAAGTTTATGCAATTTAATATAGACATTAATAATAGATTATATCTTATGCATATATGTTTTTTATTTCTAAATATAAGGTTCAGGCATGTATTAATAATTTAATGTAGAAAAAATAAATCATAAATACAATATTTAAATGTCAATTGTATATTATGTAAAATTACAGAATACAAAATTCCTTATAGTTAAAATATTGTATTAGTGTTTTTCTTAAAATCAACACAGATGCATCTTCAGTCTAGATCTGCCAAGAGTTGAGAGAAATCAAATCTCTCAAGTTTTAAACTTTTCCTGGAGTTTTACACTGAAAAGGAGGTTTGCATTTGACGGCTCTTGATGCTTGGTAGATCTAAAGTGTGAGAGTGTGTGTCATGGAAGGAAGGAGAGAGAGAGATTAAGATTTTCATATGGTGTCAGGGAATAGTATAAGAATTGAGATAAATAAAATGACTAAAAAATTATAATTAACATAGCCATATAAATTAAACGCATAGTAAAATTAGTTAATGTGATTTTATAATTAACCAATTTAATTAAAAAACATAATTATTTAGGAAAAAAAATCTCAATTTTTATTTAAGATATTACTGGGAAATATATTTTAGATATTCAATTAAATTAAACTATTATCTTACTTATAATTATTATAATTAAATTAATTTTTGAAAAACCCTATTTAAAAAAAAAAAAAAAACAAACAAAAAACTAAACTAAAATTTGATATTTTTTTTAAGTTTTAATTTGTCTAAATAATGAAATTATTTTTTAGAAATGCATTTTGTACCTAAGTAATTTTATTTTAATCTTTAATTTATTTTTTTGGTATTTTTTATATCATTATTGAAATAAATATAGTAGAATAGCTCGCCAACGGAAGTTTAAGAAGAGACCCGACTATGAATTATGAAGGGAGATGGTGCAATAGCATAAGATTTTGGTTTTGTTTGAAATTTCTCATTAAGTCATGTGATTGAAGTTTTATTTGGGTAAGAAAATCATTATACCATTTAATTATGAAAAAAGTGCCATCTAGTTATGAAAAGAATGTCTTATAATGGGTTCTCGTTGAAAAAATGAGAAAGCAATTAGTTTTGTTTATCTGGGAAGTGAGATTTAAGTCCAGAGAGAAAGATTATGTGTGGACTCCACGTTGTGCGGTTTGAACCAAAAGTAAATAGTGGTTGGGATTTTGCTTTTGGGGGTTCTTGGTTCATCCACCATGACAAACTCAGATATAGACACACTCATCTAGATTCTAAACACATTATTGTTTCGAAAAGACTTTCACATGCGAAGATTGAGGCTATACCATGAGGCAATAAAGGCTTATCAAAGTTAAAATGGAAGTGTACATTAGAAAAACAATAAAAAGGAGAAATTATAATATATAAATAAATTGGAAAATAGAAGTGGAAAATAAAAATGATGAAGGTTTATATATATTATTTTGAAAATATATTATAGGGTAGAAACCAGAATATATAATTAATTTGGAAATTAGAAGTGGAAAATAAAAATGATGAGTATATATGTATATTATTATTGATAACACATTAATTCATATAGTGTATTTATTTAGATAAAATTTAGTAATTTTCAATATAACATCCTAATGATGTCATTAATACTAAATACGTTTTCATTTACAATATGGACCACAAAAGTCTAAGACCTAACTTAACTAGCTTCTTAGCAAATCAATATTTTCTTTATTACCAATAATTTTATTTTTTACTTGTTTTATCACCATTATCTTTATAACAATTTCAATAATAAAATGCATATACCTTTTCTCAATATATATACTTTAATTTTTGTTATATCACAAATCTCACTCCAATTTTAAAAATTTTATAGAAATGCACATAGTAATTCTCAATACTTTTTATCATAATTCATTTTTGGATTAGTTTATATATATATATATATATATTATATATATAGAGTCCTAGGCTAAGATTATCTTTAATGTTGAATGGAAAAAGGATTTGTCCACTAATGGGAAGCCTTGAACTACCTTAGATACGCCATGAGACATTTTTTATCTCCCATAGGTGGCTCTTACCCTCAACCCTTCCTCATGAGGTTTGAACCAATGACTTAATGAGGATTAAACCCCACATAAAACAATTCATCTACACCTCGTGGATTTATATACCTGTGTAGGCACACACATACACACATTATTTAAAACTTATTATTGAGAACCTTATACATTATAAAATAATAATAAAGTGGACTAAGTCAATGTGTGATTGTTTTGTGGAATTTTATGTTAATTCCTTATACTCTTAAACCCTAGATTTTAAGGTACATTTTTTGTCACATCAAAATAGTACATTACATATTTTGTCACATTGGTATACCCTTTAAATCATTTAGATATAATAAGGTAAGGTAAGGTAGAGAATGAAGAAGAAATAAAGTATGATGCTCACTTAAGAATATTGAATATTATTATATTATAAAGTTTAACATTATAAATAATAAAATAAATTAAAATACTTATTGGGATTAATGAGTTATTAGTAGTGCAAATTGCACTATCATTTGAGTATAATAAGGTAAAGTAAGGTAGAGAATGAAGAACAAAATAAAGTATGATGCTCACTTAAGAATATTGAATACTATTATATTATAAAGTTTAACATTATAAATAATAAAATAAGTTAAAATACTCATTGGGATTAATGAGTGAACTAGTCAGCTCATTTGAGTCAATGATTTCTAACCTCTAATTGAATTGTATTAGTTACCTATAAAAATGTCGTGATAAATAGTGTCAACCCTCCATTTCCTCTAATTCTAATAGTGTTGGGAAGATTCTCTTTATATATGATCATTGCACTATTAATGAAACCTCTATTAAAAACAACAATTGAGATGAAAGTTTCATTGTTTGTATATAACATTTTGAACATTGATATGTGTCATTTGATGTTTAGATTATGTTCTATCATACAAATTAGATTCTATCCATGTACTTTAAAGCAAGAAGGAGCACATGGATCAAAATGGGCATACCCCAGCCTCAATCAAAGGCGCCAATTGTCATTGAGGACACAACACCTAAACCAAAAGAAGAGTCTCCTACAAAGATATCCATCACCTACAAATGAGGAAGCCCAAAAACCTCCACCTAGAGAGAGAGAATTAGGCTAGTGGACTCAAAGACAACTCTATAGGAAGCTGAGACATCTCTACAAGAAACTCTATCTAAGTTAAGGGAGACCAAGAAACTGGACGAAAAGGTGGCCAAACCATCACAGGAATAAGAAAAGACCAAGGAAATACTGGAACCAAGCCCCCAACCTAGCTTGGGCTCATACTACAACTTGTTGGAAGCCAGGAAGATAATTCCCCAGAAATTTGCGGTGCCACTTTTCTTTGCACTGGAAGAAGAAAGGGTTAGGACTCACACTTGGATGAGGATTTCCAAGTCCAAGGGTGTGGCAGACATAGGCCACCTGGAAGAACAACTGAAGGAATCAAGAAAAGAATTGGCCATGGTAAGGCATGTGGAAAGCAGTCAAAGGGCCAAACTACAGGAAGAGAATGAGCTATTGAAACAGCAGCTACAGCTACAGGGAAGTCATAGGGAAGATAGGCCCTCCATTTTGGGAGAACAGAAATAGTAGGAAAGGCCTCCAACAGACAAGGAAATGTCTGATGAACAACAAAGAGAGGACAGGCTGTAGGCTAAGGTTGAGGCGCTAACAAAACAGCTATAGGGAAGGAGTCACAAGCAGCAGAGGAAATAAAGTTTCTAAAGCAACAGGTACAAGAGAAAGAAGCCCAACTGGCTTGCATGGCTAGCTAGGTAGTAGAAGCCTTACAATGTAGGAAACCTACCAAGTCATATGCCTTATATCTTAAACATCAATGGTTGCAATTCCAAATTAACACCTTGGCCCAAAGGGGCACCATTCCATTTCAAAATTACCATCAATTCATGGCTTTGTGCAACAGTAGCTCAGCAGAAGATAAGGCCAAGTTATCATATTTCTATTTACACAACTTGGCCCTTCCAAACATGAATCTGTGGGACCCCAATGCTACATTGGGTGATGTGTAACTTATGGCCATGGCCTCTCAGTTAAATCATGAGGAAAAGAGAGCAGCAGAGATTCAGGATATTATAAACAGGGAGCTAAGTGAACCACTCATGATCAGAGCAGAACCAGAGGATCCCTCAGCCTTAATATATGCCCATCAGCACCTAGCCAACAACCCTCAAGTTCTACCAGATTACATTGAACGACAAGCTCAAGCGATTGCTCACTTTGAGGACATGGAAAGACTGTTGGGGATAATTGCATTCATGCTTGCACAAGGAGGTGGAACACATTATCCCACAGCCTTAAAATAAGAGAATACCACTCCCCAACAAGGATGAGGGAGGCCTTGGCAAGAGTACCACTCTACAAACAGTCAATGCAAAATCTACAGGCCAACTGGATCAGCCTAAAATTCAGTCCTCCCTTGCTTTTAGGACTGTTGGAAGGGGTCAAAGAAGAAGAGGAGCATAGGAAGTGGGAGGAAGTAGAGAGAAAAGTAGGGTTTCATGACCGAGAAGAATACATCACCTCAGAAACCTGGGATGTTAGAGAGGCAGTCAAGGCAATCAAATATGATGAGCTGGATTAGTTGCTCGGAGAATGAGCAACCCTTTTAGCAGGGGGTGATGATGAGCCCCAAAAATGGGTAACTTATTGGGCTCATTTTTCCTATTATTCTCAATTAATCCACCATTCTTCATAGTTTATGCATGCTTTTGGGTATATTTATGTTAATTGAATGAATGAGAATAGTCACTTGACCATGAAGTCTAATACGTGGTTATTGCAGATTTTTGGACAACTTTTGAACCAAGGTCAAGTACTTATGAGCCAGTTGACATCCAAATACCACGGAACAAGGCTGAGGATTTGTAGGAAGGGTGTCTCCTGCACTAAATGGTCCCTTCCTCAAGTTCTCCACCATCAGCTCGGAGTTCAGCAGGCCACCAAAGATGATTCCCAAGGGCAGCCGAGCAACTTTTGTAAAGTGGCTGATTACTTGCAGTTTGAGCAGCCAAGCCCCTTAAGTTAAGGAGGGTTGTTGGAGGTCCTTGTAGTGCATAAGGGAGGCTTCCAGACTTCGTAGTTTACTTTTTGGAACATTTTGTGTTTCGCACTTTAGTGCTGCTCTGCTTTTCAGCTCATTTTGGAGCTTTTGCTGTAAACATTTTTGTGACATGGTTATTTTCTGAGTAATGGAGATCAGTTTCATCTTGCATCAGCTCTGAGCTTCTTATCTTAGGAGCCTGTAGCTCTTGGGGTTGGGCCCAACCCAAGTGCCAGGACCTCCTCTGTGTACTGTTATATGTTTTTGTTGT
The DNA here is from genome assembly GCA_000404065.3 of Pinus taeda. NCBI lineage: Eukaryota > Viridiplantae > Streptophyta > Pinopsida > Pinales > Pinaceae > Pinus > Pinus taeda. The sequence continues at coordinate 58,691 of APFE031648626.1, forward strand.
ATTCATAGAATAATTTCTGCTAGTAGATTAAAATCTTGCTTGGTTACCTTGGTCATTTTTCATTATTGAAATAGATTTTCATGTTTCAGATTGATTTGATAGGTTGATAATAGAAAATATCTTTGAAAAAGTCCATCAAGCAACCCTTGATCTCACCTCTCCCTCCTCAGGACCATGAGCTGAGACCAAGATGTCCTTGTTGCCACAAAAATATTGTTCTTGCTTCTTCATGCAATTGCTAGTGTTAGATTCTTAGTTGCAAAAGTTGGTACCAGTTGTGATTACATGTTTAGATCCATTATTGCTTAGTTTTCATAGTTCACTTACATGATTTTCTACCAATAAATTTCTGTTCATCATGGTTGCTGGTTTCTAGGTCAAAATAGGTCAAAAGAGCTAGATCTTTGGTTTGCATAGTCTTTATTGGGTCAGTTTTGGAAAATAGTGTGCAGAACACCTGTGATACCTTCTTGCCTACCCTTCCTCCATCAGAAAACCTGCTCCAACCCCCTAACTCAGATTCCTCCCCGTCATTTGCCGCTCTTTCCTAACTTGACCTAATTTCCATATCTTTGTGCAACCTTGCTCCTTCCATCCTTGAACAAACTCCAACCACCTTAATCACTCCTCAACCTCATTCACCAGGTCCTAGACCTCTTCAAACCCTCATACAACCTCCATCTCCACTTTTCCACCTTTCTTCCACCATCAACCCTCCAAAATCCCCTTTCGGAACATCCTGTAGAACACCCTGTAGAACCCCTGCAGACTTCCTATAGAAGCTCGCGAGAGTGTTTTTTCGAGATCCGAACGCCGTGAAACTCTCTAGAAGGGTGCTAGGGACCCCTTATGCCCTCTTATCACCTTCCCAACCTCCTGCAAGTGCCCACGCCATTTCCTTTCATCAATCAACCTCTGCACAGCCAAAAACAGTTAAATCACATGCATAATAATTCTACAAGATTACTCAAAAATACAAAAAGATGTTCCTTTTCAGATTTCACTTCAGAAGTGGCTTAGACACATGCACTTAACCTTCCCAAGAGTTAATGGAATCCATTTCTGTAGCTTTCATCCTTTTTCTTGCACCAATAGGGTTAGTCTGTAAAACCAGGGTTTGCTAGGGTTTGCATTTCCTTTCAGCTTTCAACTTCTTTCTGCAAGTAGATTAGCCTCCTTTGAGTTAGCTTTCATCCATCATAGTTAAAAGCTTCTTCTAAAAGCTCATAGAAGTTAGCTTAAGCTCCTAGTAGACTTGTGCCAACTGATCCAGTGACAGCCTGTGGCAAGAGCTAGTACTTGTGCATATAGCACCATCGCTTCCATCTTTTTTACGAACTATCGGGTTGATAAAAGTAAAGAAGGGAGTCCCAGGAGTTGCAGCATTATTGTTGCAATACTAGAGCCCACCACTTCTGTTGGAATGGTTTGGCCCCTTCCTTAATTGGGATTATGTGTTGGATTATTCGTGTGTCGTATATTTTCAAGTCATTGTATGTCCATGCGGATACATTACGGTACTGTCTGAACATGCGAACAAAGGCTTTTCACTCTTCTGGTGTGCAACATGTACCAAGATTCACAAACTTCATATCTTTTTTGTTCCCAGATTAATCTGTTCGTGCATCAGTGTGGAACTGTGGGTTTTAGTGTTCTTGGGTCCTTGGAAGGAATTATGCAAGTCATATAGGTTCTCAAGTGAAACCACACCCTTAGGGATGAGGTTTCCTTCACTTGCATTAGCTGTGTCTTGGAGAGACTGCTTGTGCTCGTCTTCATCTATCACGACATCCTTGAAGATGTCAACGTTGGCCATGAACTATAATATATGTTCATCATCATCAAAAACATGTAAATTAGTAATGTTATCAGGGATACATCACTTATACAAAATTTCAACAAAAAAACTATCCCTAAGAAGTGTCATCCTAGCAACGGCATTTGTGAGACCATCTGAAGTTGCATTATGCATTCTTGGTACATAAATGATATTGAAATCTTGGAAGTTAGAGATAAGTTGCCATACCTCTTGTTGGTAACTCTTAAGACGAGGTGAAACACAGTGTATGGCGTTACGTACTTGACGTACCACGATCTCTGAATCAGCTACCACTTTCAACATAGAAATGTTGAGGCTGGTGGCTTTCTGTAAGCCTAAAATGAGTGCTTCATATTTGGTAGTGTTGTTTGTGCACTTGAACTCCAAGCGGCTTGAGACTAAGTGCTTCCTTTGCCTCGGGTCTATCAAAAGATACCCGGCTCCAGAGCCATCCTGTGTTTTGGATCCGTCGAAATACAAGGCCCACATGTCATTTGTACAAGGACCTCTTGCCATGCTATTACTGCTAACACTACTTCTACTACTGTTACAATGTATTGTACAGGTTTCATTTCCATCAATTAGGTAAGGAAGGAGACCCAATTGTGTGTCTAGTAGGGTGGGGCTTGGCTATGTGAGATAACACCACATCTGTGTTTCTAGAAAGCAATTATCGAACATAAGTTCTGCGAAGGGGAAGAAGGGGAACTAATCAAAGAGGTCACGCTGGGGGAACTTGAGGCCACCATCTGGGGTTTCCAGAGAGATAAAAGCCCTGGACCTGATGGCTGGCCTATAGAGTTCTATATTTCCTTTTTTGACCTATTAGGACAGGACCTCCTCACAGTAATCAACCACTACCGCCTAAGTGGAAAAATCCCCTCGGCCATCAAATCCACCTTCATCGCCCTCATTCCTAAATCCGACAAGCCAGCCTCTTACAATGACTTTTGGCCCATCTCATTGTTCAATAGCCTCTACAATATCATGGCCAAAATCCTAGCTAATAGACTAAAGCCCATCCTGTCGGCACATATATCCCCTGAACAGTTTGCTTTCCTTCAGCATCGCTAGATCCACGAAGCCATTGGAACTACACAAGAACTCCTACATTCGGTGCAGAGTAAGAAGCTGAAGGGCATGATCTTAAAAGTGGATCTCTCCAAAGCTTTCGACAGAGCAAGCCTGCTCTACATCCGTATGCTCCTCACCCATCTGGGTTTCCCTTATATGTTTATCAAATGGATTATGAGCTGCATTTCTGATGTGCCCTTCTGTGTCCTCCTCAATGGATCTCCCACACCCTTCTTCACAGCCGAAAGGGGCCTCAGACAAGGCTGCCCTTTATCACCACTGCTTTTCCTACTCATCATGGAAGGGCTAAGCAGACTGATAGGGGCAGAACACAGGAGGGGTAGAATCATAGGAATAAAAATTATGGAAAACTGCTCTCTCACCCACCTCCTCTTTGTGGATGATGTGCTCATTTTCTTAAACGGAAGCATGGCCGACACTTGTGCCTTACAGCATGTATTCGACCTCTTCTAGAAGGCTTCAGGCTTGACCATCAATGTACCAAAATCCACCCTCACAGCTATAGGATGCTCGCATCATGAAGTACATTACACTCTCAGCCGGTTCCCTTTCCCTTTACACCCTTTGGAGGAAGGCCTAAAATATCTCGGATTTCGACTAAAACCTGGGGGATACAAAATCACTGATTGGATCTGTTTAATTGTTAAGGTGGAAAAGAGGTTGAATGTGTGGTACAACAGGTATCTTACTCGGGCAGGAAGACTCACCCTCATTAAAGCAGTGCTGGAAGCAACACCGATATATTGGATGTCCCTGGCCTGGATCCCCAGGGGAATTCTAGCCAGACTGCAAAAGATCTGCTGCAGATTCCTATGGAAGGGGAACAAACATGGGAATCTCTTCGCTTGGGTAAAGTGGGAAACAATTGCCAGGCCTAAGAAATGGGGTGGATGGGGTATAAAAAGGCTGGATTTTTTCGCTAAAGCACTGCCAGCAAAGCTAGGATGGTAGCTCATCACCTCGCATAGCCTCTGGACAAGAGTAGTATATGATAAGTACATCGCCCCGGAAAACACTTTGGACTGGATATGCAGGGAACACAGGGCAAGCGGTAACAAATCCAATATATAGAAAGCAGTTTTATCCTCCCTCCCACTCATTCGAGAAGGCCTAAAATGGCGGATAAATCAGGGGATTGCTGTTCGTATAGGAATAGATCCCTGGATTGGATGTGGAAACGCCCACCAACTTCCAGCAAAGTTGATTGCCCTCCTAAAGAACCAGGGAATTACTCATATAGAAAACATTGCAGATCAGGAAAGCTCCTCTTTCTTCCAGCAGGCCTAGAAGACAGCACAAGATCTCCATATCCCGAGATACTGGAGGCAAGATTGGGAGGACTTCACGGAAGCTCTCACACAAGCACACATCAGGATAACGCAAGAAGAAGATGAAGTAGTATGGGCTTTCACAAAAAATGGGAAATACTCCCCCAAAGAAGGCTTCCTAAATCTCATGCAACATACTCAGCCAAAAATCATACAACACTGGTGGAAAGCACTCTAGAAGCTCAAAGCAGCACCCAAAACGCGAATGCTTATGTGGAACATCCTTTTCAACAAGATCCCCACTGGCTCAAATCTGACGAGGCGATCCTTTCATGGTTCGTTCTGGTGTCGCCTCTGTAGGAAAAATGACGAAGATACCGAACACTTATTTCTGACCTACCCAATTGTCACTGAGCAATGGACCATCATCACTTCATCTTCTCCCTCCCTACATCAATGGCAAGGGAATTCTATCATAGAGGCCTGGTTGGACTGGCTTGCGAATATTAGTTTATATATATATATTATATATATATATATATATATATATATATATATATATATATATATATATATATATATATATATATATATATATATATAATATATATATATAAAGTCTAGGCTAAGATTATCTTTAATGTTGAATGGAAAAAGGATTTGTCCACTAATGGGAAGCCTTGAACGACCTTAGATACCCCATGAGACATTTTTTATCTCCCATAGGTGGCTCTTACCCTCAACCCTTCCTCATGAGGTTTGAACCAATGACTTAATGAGGATTAAACCCCACATAAAACAATTCATCTACACCTCGTGGATTTATATACCTGTGTAGGCACACACATACACACATTATTTAAAACTTATTATTGAGAACCTTATACATTATAAAATAATAATAAAGTGGACTAAGTCAATGTGTGATTGTTTTGTGGAATTTTATGTTAATTCCTTATACTCTTAAACCCTAGATTTTAAGGTACATTTTTTGTCACATCAAAATAGTACATTACATATTTTGTCACATTGGTATACCCTTTAAATCATTTAGATATAATAAGGTAAGGTAAGGTAGAGAATGAAGAAGAAATAAAGTATGATGCTCACTTAAGAATATTGAATATTATTATATTATAAAGTTTAACATTATAAATAATAAAATAAATTAAAATACTTATTGGGATTAATGAGTTATTAGTAGTGCAAATTGCACTATCATTTGAGTATAATAAGGTAAAGTAAGGTAGAGAATGAAGAACAAAATAAAGTATGATGCTCACTTAAGAATATTGAATACTATTATATTATAAAGTTTAACATTATAAATAATAAAATAAGTTAAAATACTCATTGGGATTAATGAGTGAACTAGTCAGCTCATTTGAGTCAATGATTTCTAACCTCTAATTGAATTGTATTAGTTACCTATAAAAATGTCGTGATAAATAGTGTCAACCCTCCATTTCCTCTAATTCTAATAGTGTTGGGAAGATTCTCTTTATATATGATCATTGCACTATTAATGAAACCTCTATTAAAAACAACAATTGAGATGAAAGTTTCATTGTTTGTATATAACATTTTGAACATTGATATGTGTCATTTGATGTTTAGATTATGTTCTATCATACAAATTAGATTCTATCCATGTACTTTAAAGCAAGAAGGAGCACATGGATCAAAATGGGCATACCCCAGCCTCAATCAAAGGCGCCAATTGTCATTGAGGACACAACACCTAAACCAAAAGAAGAGTCTCCTACAAAGATATCCATCACCTACAAATGAGGAAGCCCAAAAACCTCCACCTAGAGAGAGAGAATTAGGCTAGTGGACTCAAAGACAACTCTATAGGAAGCTGAGACATCTCTACAAGAAACTCTATCTAAGTTAAGGGAGACCAAGAAACTGGACGAAAAGGTGGCCAAACCATCACAGGAATAAGAAAAGACCAAGGAAATACTGGAACCAAGCCCCCAACCTAGCTTGGGCTCATACTACAACTTGTTGGAAGCCAGGAAGATAATTCCCCAGAAATTTGCGGTGCCACTTTTCTTTGCACTGGAAGAAGAAAGGGTTAGGACTCACACTTGGATGAGGATTTCCAAGTCCAAGGGTGTGGCAGACATAGGCCACCTGGAAGAACAACTGAAGGAATCAAGAAAAGAATTGGCCATGGTAAGGCATGTGGAAAGCAGTCAAAGGGCCAAACTACAGGAAGAGAATGAGCTATTGAAACAGCAGCTACAGCTACAGGGAAGTCATAGGGAAGATAGGCCCTCCATTTTGGGAGAACAGAAATAGTAGGAAAGGCCTCCAACAGACAAGGAAATGTCTGATGAACAACAAAGAGAGGACAGGCTGTAGGCTAAGGTTGAGGCGCTAACAAAACAGCTATAGGGAAGGAGTCACAAGCAGCAGAGGAAATAAAGTTTCTAAAGCAACAGGTACAAGAGAAAGAAGCCCAACTGGCTTGCATGGCTAGCTAGGTAGTAGAAGCCTTACAATGTAGGAAACCTACCAAGTCATATGCCTTATATCTTAAACATCAATGGTTGCAATTCCAAATTAACACCTTGGCCCAAAGGGGCACCATTCCATTTCAAAATTACCATCAATTCATGGCTTTATGCGACAGTAGCTCAGCAGAAGATAAGGCCAAGTTATCAGAATTCTATTTACACAACTTGGCCCTTCCAAACATGAATCTGTGGAACCCCAATGCTACATTGGGTGATGTGTAACTTATGGCCATGGCCTCTTAGTTAAATCATGAGGAAAAGAGAGCAGCAGAGATTCAGGATATTATAAACAGGGAGCTAAGTGAACCACTCATGATCAGAGCAGAACCAGAGGATCCCTCAGCCTTAATATATGCCCATCAACACCTAGCCAACAACCCTCAAGTTCTACCAGATTACATTGAACGACAAGCTCAAGCCATTGCTCACTTTGAGGACATGGAAAGACTGTTGGGGATAATTGCATTCATGCTTGCACAAGGAGGTGGAACACATTATCCCACAGCCTTAAAATAAGAGAATACCACTCCCCAACAAGGATGAGGGAGGCCTTGGCAAGAGTACCACTCTACAAACAGTCAATGAAAAATCTGCAGGCCAACTGGATCGGCCTAAAGTTCAGTCCTCCCTTGCTTTTAGGACTGTTGAAAGGGGTCAAAGAAGAAGAGGAGCATAGGCAGTGGGAGGAAGTAGAGAGAAAAGTAGGGTTTCATGACCGAGAAGAAGACATCACCTCAGAAACCTGGGATGTTAGAGAGGCAGTCAAGGCAATCAAATATGATGAGCTGGATTAGTTGCTCAGAGAATGAGCAACCCTTTTAGCAGGGGGGTGATGATGAGCCCCAAAAATGGGTAACTTATTGGGCTCATTTTGCCTATTATTCTCAATTAATCCACCATTCTTCATAGTTTATGCATGCTTTTGGGTATATTTATGTTAATTGAATGAATGAGAATAGTCACTTGACCATGAAGTCTAATACGTGGTTATTGCAGATTTTTGGACAACTTTTGGACCAAGGTCAAGTACTTATGAGCCAGTTGACAGCCAAATACCAGGGAACAAGGCTTAGGATTTGTAGGAAGGGTGTCTCCTGCACTAAATGGCCCCTTCCTCAAGTTCTCCACCATCAGCTCGGAGTTCAGCAGGCCACCAAAGATGATTCCCAAGGGTAGCCGAGCAGCTTTTGTAAAGTGGCTGATTACTTGTAGTTTGAGCAACCAAGCCCCTTAAGTTAAGGAGGGTTGTTGGAGGTCCTCGTAGTGCATAAGGAAGGCTTCCAGCATTCGTAGTTTACTTTTTGGAACATTTTGTATTTCGCACTTTAGTGCTGCTCTGCTTTTCAGCTCATTTTGGAGCTTTTGCTGTAAACATTTTTGTGACATGGTTATTTTCTGAGTAATGGAGATCAGTTTCATCTTGCATAAGCTCTGAGCTTCTTCTCTTAGGAGCCTGTAGCTCTTGGGGTTGGGCCCAACCCAAGTGCCAGGACCTCCTCTGTGTATTGTTATATGTTTTTGTTGCATTCATAGAATAATTTCTGCTAGTAGATTAAAATCTTGCTTGGTTACCTGGGTCATTTTTGATGATTGAAATAGCTTTACATGTTTCAGATTGATTTGATAGGTTGATAACAGAAAAGATCTTTGAAAAAGGCCATCAAGCAACCCTTGATCTCACCTCTCCCTCCTCGGGACCATGAGCTGAGACCAAGATGTCCTTGTTGCCACAAAAATATTGTTCTTGCTTCTTCATGCAATTGCTAGTGTTAGATTCTTAGTTGCAAAAGTTGGTACCAGTTGTGATTACATGTTTAGATCCATTATTGCTTAGTTTTCATAGTTAACTTACATTATTTTCTACCAATAAATTTTTGTTCATCATGGTTGCTGGTTTCTTGGTCAAAATAGGTCAAAAGAGCTAGATCTTTGGTTTGCATAGTCTTTATTGGGTCAGTTTTGGAAAATAGTGTGCAGAACACCTGTGATACATTCCTGCCTACCCTTCCTCCATCAGAAAACCTGCTCCAACCCCCTAACTCAGATTCCTCCCCGTCATTTTCCGCTCTTTGCTAACTTGACCTAATTTCCATATCTTTGTGCAACCTTGCTCCTTCCATCCTTGAACAAAATCCAACCACCTTAATCACTCCTCAACCTCATTCACCAGGTCCTAGACCTCTTCACACCCTCATACAACCTCCATCTCCACTTTTCCACCTTTCTTCCACCATCAACCCTCCAAAATCCCCTTTCGGAACATCCTGTAGAACACCCTGTAGAACCCCTACAGACTTCCTATAGAAGCTCGCGAGAGTGTCTTTTCGAGATCTGAACACTGTGAAACTCTCTAGAAGGGTGCTAGGGACCCCTTATGCCCTCTTATCACCTTCCCAACCTCCTGCAAGTGCCCACGCCATTTCCTTTCATCAATCAACCTCTGCACAACCAAAAACAGTTAAAGCACATGCATAATAATTCTACAAGATTACTCAAAAATACAAAAAGATGTTCCTTTTCAGATTTCACTTCAGAAGTGGCTTAGACACATGCACTTAACCTTCCCAAGAGTTAATGGAATCCATTTCTGTAGCTTTCATCCTTTTTCTTGCACCAATAGGGTTAGTCTGTAAAACCAGGGTTTGCTAGGGTTTGCATTTCCTTTCAGCTTTCAATTCTTTCTGCAAGTAGATTAGCCTCCTTTAAGTTAGCTTTCATCCATCATAGTTAAAAGCTTCTTCTAAAAGCTCATAGAAGTTAGCTTAAGCTCCTAGCAGACTTGTGCCAACTGATCCAGTGACAGCCTGTGGCAAGAGCTAGTACTTGTGCATATAGCACCATCGCTTCCATGTTTTTTACGAACTACCAGGTTGATAAAAGTAAAGAAGGGAGTCCCAGGAGTTGCAACATTATTGTTGCAATACTAGAGCCCACCACTTCCATTGGAATGGTTTGGCCCCTTCCTTAACTGGGATTATGTGTTGGATTATTTGTGTGTCGTATATTTTCAAGTCATCGTATGTCCATGCGAATACATCACGGTACTGTCTGAACATGCGAACAAAGGCTTGCCACTATTCTGGTGTGCAACATGTACCAAGATTCACAAACTTCATATATTTTTTGTTCCCAGATTAATCTGTTCGTGCATCAGTGTGGAACTGTGGGTTTTAGTGTTCTTGGGTCCTTGGAAGCAATTATGCAAGTCATATAGCTTCTCAAGTGAAACCACACCCTTAGGGATGAGGTTTCCTTCACTTGCATTCACTGTGTCTTGGAGAGACTGCTTGTGCTCGTCTTCATCTATCACGGCGTCCTTGAAGATGTCAACGTTGGCCATGAACTACAATATATGTTCATCATCATCAAAAACATGTAAATTAGTAATGTTATCAGGGATACATCACTTATACAAAATTTCAACAAAAAAACTATCCCTAAGAAGTGTCATCCTAGCAACGGCATTTGTGAGACCATCTGAAGCTGCATTATGCATTCTTGGTACATAAATGATATTGAAATCTTGGAAGTTAGAGATAAGTCGCCATACCTCTTGTTGGTAACTCTTAAGACGAGGTGAAACATAGTGTATGGTGTTACGTACTTGACGTACCACGATCTTTGAATCAGCTACCACTTTCAGCATAGAAATGTTGAGGCTGGTGGCTTTCTGTAAGCCTAAAATGAGTGCTTCATATTTGGTAGTGTTGTTTGTGCACTCAAACTCCAAGCGGCTTGAGACTAAGTTCTTCCTTTGCCTCAGGTCTATCAAAAGACACCCGGCTCCAGAGCCATCCTGTGTTTTGGATCCGTCGAAATACAAGGTCCACATGTCATTTGTACAAGGACCTCTTGCCATGCTATTACTGCTAACACTACTTCTACTACTGTTAGAATGTATTGTACAGGTTTCATTTCCATCAATTAGGTAAGGAAGGAGACCCAATTGTGTGTCTAGTAGGGTGGGGCTTGGCTATGTGAGATAACACCACAGCTGTGTTTCTAGAAAGCAATTGTCGAACATAAGTTCTGCGAAGGCCAATGTTTCAAGTTGATCGTCTAAGGGAGTAATGTTATGTTTCATATATCTCTCTCAGAACACTCATATCTCATTGTTTCTGCCCTTATATGGAATCCATAAGTGTGACCATTCTGTAGAAAGTTATCCTTGCAACTTGTTCGACCATTCTTTGCTTTGCAATAGGCCATATGCTTCAAGGATGTCCACAATCACAGTGTTAATGCACAGATGAACTCATCCATTAGATGATAAGCAGATGATCACATACTAGATTTCACCAATGGATGTTACACATGTTCAGTGAAGTTAGGTGATCTGTGTAATTTTACTACTCCATTGTGCATTGATTATTTTAGCAATGGAGAGTGGCATGACATTAGCTGACACTCCAGAATCAAACAAACAGTTGTGGACATTGAAGTTGAATATTTCAAATGACAACAAAAATTGTGGGCAGAGCAAGTTCACTTCCTCCATGTGAAGCAAGTTGAGCACAGATGTAAGTGATCCGAGAGACTTGCTTGCTCCCTTGTTGGAAGAGGCAACACTATCTGTGGAGGTTTTCCCAAGTGCGTACAAAATAATATCTTGTTGACCCATAAGCTTGGTTAAATCATAAAGAGAGATTTTTGCACAAGTATTTTTCATATCCTCAACAATATTGTATTTCAGAGCGGGAGGACTCACTGACTTGTTTGGGGGTAGACTTGTGTTTATGTTTTCCGGTGGGTTTCTTTTGTATTTGTTGCTCACTGACATACTTTTCAGGACTTGCCTTTTTTTTTGTGTTGAGATGACCAGTGGGTTCACTGTTTTGAGCAAATTTTGTCTTACTTTTTCTCTTAGTATCTCAAAAATAGTGGGGGACCCTTGACTCCTCACATTATATCGATTATTTTGCTTTGGGGCCGGTCAGTCACTCAGAGGCTCCTTCTCAGTGATTGTCTTATGGGAAATGTTAAGACATTGATACATGTTGATAACATGCCTACCACTTGGATCTTCATTAGAAGCAACAACTTCTTCTTCATCTTCATCCTAGGATGAACTTCTCACTGGATTTAAAATGATGAGTAAACCTTGTAGCCATGGTGCTCATCACTTGGTTCCATTCTGGACAAGTCTTTTAGAATGTTGGTATTTGTGGACCATTCAGAAGTGATTCGTTGCAATCTTGTCCAGGTGGAGCACAACGTTAGACCTCTGCTAGATTTATTCGGGTGGCTATTGCTGCTGCCTGATGTCACATTCTTCTTCTACGTGAATTTGGGAATCTGCTACTCAAAACTGTCTCGGTCGTCCGTTGCTTGACTTCAGACACTTCAGTTTTCAAGGACTTGACGAGACGAGTAAGGTTCTCAATTTCACTTTCTTCCTTTTCCTTCACCTTACTCACAACAGTCTAAGACCTCATGCCTATGTCTTTGGAGTCCCTACCTAGTTTTTCATCTAGAAAGACTCCAATATCATGCAGGTCTTTCTCCACATCAATTTCCTTTTGGAAATTTTCCAAAAGTGTTGGTTTCGCAGCTCGCTTGACAAACTGCACAATGCTGGTCGGTAGTGCAGACGTGTAGTAGTCAACTGTGATGGAGTTGTGAGGTTTGGTGTATGCAGTGAACTTGTTCAACATACGGTTAAACCTCTAGTTAAAATATTTCACTTTTTCTTTCTGCTCCATCTTAAGACTACCCAACTCTTTCAACAACATGGCGTGGGTTTTGCGTCAGCAAACTTCTGAAGGAAAATTATCTACAAGACCCGCTAGTTTTGAATGGAGTTAACAGGAAGCCTATGGTACCATACATCTACTTTTCCATCCAAGGTACATGGAAATAATCTACATGCAACATCGTCACAACATACCTAAATTTTCTACAGATGTAGGTAGAATGAATCTAGATGTTCTTCTGCCTTCACTACTTTGTCACAGTCATAATTTGTTGAAAACTTCTCTGCGTGTCTTGGCATCTTGTGCAAGACACCCGGGAGTGCCAATGGGACCTGTGTCATCCATTCCAGATTTTGATCATCCATATTGTCATCTTTTTCGTCCTCCTCCTCTTCTTCTGAATCTGTTGGTTCATCTCCGCCTTCGCCTCCTCCATTGTCTTCCCCCTTGCTGCCTCCACTTCCTTCCCCCCCCGCTTCCTCCCTCGGAACTTGATCCCAGGAGTAAGTTGTTATCTTCTTCTCCTTCTAGGAGAATAGGACTTTCCTCTTCATTCTCAACGTCTTCTACCAGCTCTTCAATAGTGTCGAGGATTACTTCTTCAATAGATGAGACTACCACTCATCTAGGTGTAGTATTTTTCTTCCTTCGTGAAGAGGGAATAGTGTGTACTCCTAGAATCGGTCCAACTACTTTAGAAAACTGACAGGTGATGGGGTAGACAATGCTAATGTGATGATATGAAATTTCTTGCTCAGGCCTGGGAGGTGAGGAGTAACCAACTTCATATTTATTTCCTTGACCAAACGATAGATAAGTGGGGTTGAGAGGACATTTAGCCATAAACTATTGGCGGCCCTCCTGTGCCATAAATGTTGACGATGTTGGACCCGCCAATATTCAGGGGATCTCCTCAGTATGAAGTCCCAAATCGACCTCACACTATTTGATGTAGGAGTCCCATCCGATACAATGGCCTGATTTCCATTATCTTAGAGATTTGCCTTAGCTCTTTTTGTTCAGCACATGAGAGAGTTATGATTGTAACTTCAAGAAAGCAAGGTGATTATGCCTCGTGAGCGTGTAATGTAACTTTATGTCTAGGTTCTCTTCTTGTAAGGGAGAGGGTAAAAGTGAGCCTCTAGATGAGAGGTAGTAGTACCACCCAGGGAGAGACACACATGAAAGCAAAAAGGGTATGTCTAGCATCCAACTGAATAGTCCACATTGGATGCGACAGTCGTTAAAACCAAAGTGAAAGGGAAAACACGTACATCGTCCAACGTATTAGTGCACATGGGGGTGACAGTCGTTGGAGTAGTCCACATGGATGAGACATCAGTGATAAAAAATACAACACATCTTCAACAATATAAGTACTAAAATAACCGAATTAGTTCAACTATCTTAGTACAGGTTAAGAAAACATGCATTACAAATGTCTAAAGAATAGTCTTACAAATGGATACAAAACATGAGTGAAAACGTGTTGGCTTGAGATAGGCTTCCAAATTAAGCAAAAGTTCCAAGACACATCTGTACACCATACATCACTAGCCCCAGTAGTGGGACATTGGAGCCACTTCTCGCTCCTCAAAGAACTGACTACAAACTCTCAAGTCTATGTGGGAGGAGACAAGGTGAAAATTCCTTCGCTCATACAATGAGGGGGTATATATAGCCAAGGGTGATGCTTGACCCTTGTGACTCTTGGACTTCCCTCATGATCGTTCAAATTCCTATGACTTTTCAACTGGCATGAATCTTCAACTTCATATGTGCATCTCTTGGAATTTCACATTACATTGCATTTTATTACAACAAGTATGGCCCATAGTAGTGATGTGGTTGAGACAACTCATGACACAACTCAACATGACACTTCTGACATGTATTGGCTGACTGTGGTGTCCATCTCAAGCTACTGTGTTTTTGAGTGATAGATGTTCTTTCGGTGTGTTATGGCTTCACCTTCGCATGGAAAAGTGTTGCGGGGTCTTCGATGGTCTTGGTCTTTGCTTGATGGTTCAGTACATGTGTTCCTTTCACTTGCTGCTCAATGTTCTCTGTATGTTAATTCAACTGCAAGAAACTCTTCTAGCATATGCTCCTTCTTCATCTTGTTCGTTGTCACACCATGTTCCATCAATTTACCTATTCCTACAATTCACTCATGATGGGATGACCTCAAATCCAAAAATATCCTAGTCTAACATGATGCATTGTTTTGGGCTTCGGGTCTAGGTCATAAGTAGGGTGGACAAGACACTGAAATTGCACAGAGCACAGCTCAGATCGGGATGAAGGGCTCTAGAACACTGTTGGGAAAAACTACACAGAGGTCAATGGGAGGAAAAATTGTGCAATCAAGGACAATAGTGACAGCTGCAAGGTGGAACCCACTGGGCAGAGTTGCACAATTCCTAGAAGGAAGACAAGGTAGGGTGTCCGGGGGAACTGTTGGACAATTCTGTGAAATTTTTAGGATGAGGACTGAGTGGGTCACTTGGGGTCTAGCTGAGTATCTGCGCAATTTATTGGAGGGAGAGAGAGCAGAGTAGTAGGGGGCACTGGCATGTCAGGCTGCAAGGAGCTACTGGTCATAACTGCACATTTCTGAGAGACAGTGCGGGACAGGAAGCAATGTGAAGTTTAGTACAAAACAGGACAGTAGAAGGTGTACTAGTAAGAGCTACGCAATTTTCAGGAGAAGAGCAGACCAAGTCAACATGAGGCGTAACTCAACATGTTTGAGTAGTTTCTGCAGGCAGTGCATGGAAGGCAGCTGGGCATGTCTGAGCAATTCTTGAGAGAAGTGCAACCCCAAGTCATAATGAAATTCATATTTTTGATCGACGAGAGGGAGGCTTCATAACTAATCTTATGGGAAGTGCAGATTGGATCGGGCTTGAAGACACTTAATGTCCAATTTTGGGAGACAGACAACCTGGTCACTTCTAGGATTGCACAGTGCAGCTACCCCGAAGGACAGCCTCAAGAACTGTGCAATTCTGGGCAGTAGAGGAGGGTCAGTGAGAGCTAAGACTGCACAGTTCAGCTTAGTCAGGGTCTGATTGAAGGGGTTTTTCTGGTTGACAGATTTCACGAAAAATGGTTAAGTGCAAGAGCAAGTGAACTTGTTAAACATGACATTGTGATCAGACACTTAGCGTGACTCAACGACATGACACCATAAACCAACAAGACAAAAATGTGCTCAGTAAGATTGTATTAAGGTTAAGAGCGACAAGTGTGACAATCGAGATAGACCTTCAAATGACCGTGACGACACTTGCATGACAGTGCTTACAAATTTTTGTGTGAGTATGGCCAAAGTTCACAGAGGGAAGACAACTCATGCACGCAAATACCAAGCTTCAAAATCACTAGAACAAAATCGCAAGCATGACAAATTAATCAATATGCCAAAAATGACCACTCGTTAGACAAGCAAAAAGGTGTAAAGACTCTACAAGAGCTCATGGTATGAGCTCGAGCGTTTGCAACCATCAGTGGAAAAAAAACCAAGGAAGGGTCCAAAATTTGGATGTAGGCCAAAATTTTGGAGGGTTTTGCAGCCGCTACAACATGTCCCGATAATAGACACATACACAAATTTTTCCTTATTTCTTCATGATAGGAACAACATTCGACACCCAAACTGTCAAAGGGTCTAGATAAATGAAACCAACGTGTAGAATTTTTTCAACCTCGGATTTAATTGCGGAAACCTTCTTGGGATTGACCAAACGAAGGCACTACAGATTGTTTTAGCATAAGGATACATTTTTATTTCGTGTACCACAATGTTTGGATCAATCCCTGGTATTTCTTCATAAGACTAGGCAAAGACATCTCATAACTCCTGAAATATACATTTGTAAGTCTTAATCTCGTCCAGAGAGCAAGACACACCGATATGTAAATTCTCAAGAATGCCGAGTTTAATTGAGATATTGAGAGGGACAGTCTCTTCAATGTTCGATAGGTTTTTATCTAAATTGAGTTCGTGAATGGAAACAAAATTCAGAGAAAGCTCAATGACAGTGGGTTGTTAAAGTTCATTAGGATTGTCCTCGATGGAATCTAACAAGGAGGAACGATGGTGATGATTATACCATGACGCATCATCTGACATCATGATCTCAATGATGCTCTCATTGGTAGGGAATTTGTGAGAGGAGGGATAAGAAGAAGTGCCATAATCCAATGACCGATCGACCCAATTGATAAAAGAGACAAGATCAGAATGAGTTGCACAAGCTAAATGAATGGCCTCATAATCAATCTTGATGGGGCTAAGAGGCATACGGTTGCCAAAACTATCAATGTTAGTTTCGTCTGGTACTACACAAGGATAAGTTAGAATAGTAGAAGAGGATATCATATTGATATAGGAAACCAAAGAGGAGTTATCGGGAAGTGAAGGAGGAGGAAGAAAAAAGGTTCCCATGAGAGAGTAATCCTTACGAAATCCAACCTCGACATGCTGGTATGGGTGTAGAGTTTCCCCTATGAGAGGGACACTTCCAATAACTGGAGAATTATAGGAAAAAAATGTGAGTCGATCAATGGCTACTATGTCGCCTTTATGAGGAAATGAGATCATTCAGAAGTAAGTTGAAACAACAAAAACCATGGCGTAAATCCAAGTGCAACCGAATAGAATATTATAATCGAGTGGTCCATTAATAACTTCAAATTCTATCGATACAGATTTACCTCCCAATTCTACTTGTAAATAATTTAAAATCCCACAAGGTTTATGCATTCTTCCATTAAAAGCTTTCAAGGTTGTGGACGACTATCTCAATTGAGGAGAACCAATGGCCTTCCAGCAAGACAAGGACATGAAGCAGATTGAGGCTCCCTCATCCACAATAGAATGATGAATTTTCTTACTACGAACGACAACATGGATCATAAATCCTAATTGAGTTGGAAGTCTAGGTGTATAGTTCTCATGATTGAAAACGACTAGGTTGGAATCTGAAGGAAAGAGAAGCATTTTTCTGGGTGGGACCGTTCTGCAACACCTCGATAGTAGACATAGCTGATGGAGACTGAGCCAAGTCCTCAACTATGTTGTAATTCTGAGAAGATCTTGTCGAGGTTTGAAAGAATATTTGTGGATAACGCCCTTTGGAGGCTTAGTATTCAATTATGTAGGAATCGTAAGAGGAGTAGGATTCGATGGAGATGTAGCTGAACTAGTAGGTTGATCAGGAGTCTGACCATTTGGGGGATTTGCATTATCATAGCCTTTATTATGGGTAGATACCACAATATCAATTTTTGATTTAGTAGAAGAAAGCATCAAAACCAATTTAGAGGAAGTAGGGTCCCGAGAAACCAAATGAGTCTCCTGATTTGGAAACATATCTATTAACACGGCAAGTGAAGTAGAAAACTTCACAAATTCATTCACTTTTTCCCAATGGGGATAGTCTTGAGTGAAGTGTTCCTCATAAAAAATCAGACATGGTAACAAGGTTTATGTTTCTCGTCCAAATATTGATTATTTTATTTATCCTGCAGAGGGGAATCTTTATTCTTCTTACCTTTTCATTTCTTCACACTTCCTAGTTGTTGTTGAGATTTACCTTTAGCAAAATGAACATTGATTTCGGAAGTAGAATCTATAGGAGGATTGGATGGAGGGCTTTGGATTGCCACAATAAGAGCCATGCCAAATGGTTTATTCACTAACAACGAACTAGCAGAACCAATCACATCATTAACAACATGAGATTCTTTACCAGGAGCTTGAGGAACAATGTTTGAAGGTCGTGGAGTGTTTGGTATCTTATCATAAAGTGTTCCAAATTGGGTATAAACAAGATCCAAGTACTAGGCAAGAACAATTAATTTCTCTTCAGTTAGAACTCCATCGTTAGTTACGTCTTCTATTATAGGGGGCAACAAAGACTTAGTAACCCATTCCGATAACAAATTATCCAACACATATGTCTTAACAAACCAGCAGTGACGTCTCCACTCATGAATATGATCAGAGATGTGAGTGGAATCAGATTTTTGAAGTTGTTCAGAAGTTTTGTTCCAGTTTCATATTTGATGGGAAACTGGAAATGTATGAGGAAGGTAGTAACCAAGGCACTTAAATTTTTAAACGAAGCTCTTGGTAATTTAATATACCATTTAGCTTTCGTACTGGTAAGAGTGCGTTGGAAAATACGTAATCGAATCGAATTATCATTAAGGGAGTTTGATGAACACCATTGATGATAAGTCATTACATGCATCAATGGGTCTTCTTCAGGATTTCCATTGAACTTTGGGATATTAGAAGGTAATTTTGTAGGAATAATCGGCCACCAAGGTGTATTAGTAATAGGATCATTGGTGAGATGGGTCAAATTGGGAAATTCGAGAGTTTCCACAAAAGGAAATTGCCTGTTAAAATACGATGGAGGATAACCTGGATAAGAGGGGATAGAGTGAACAATAGGTATCTATGCTCCATGATAGGGAGGATTTTGATAAAGAGAAACATGGGCACCATAATAAGGGGAATTCTAATTACCGACATGTGCATAACCTTGTTGTCCAGCTCCAGGATAACCTTGCAAATGTTGGAAAGGTTGGTTTTGGACTTCATGGCCTTGATAGGGAAATTGAGGGATACCCTGATAAGGTTGATATTGTTTCCTCATGGTATTTTGGATCATCCCAACATAAGGTGGATTCGATGGAGGTCGTGCCATACTATAAGCAATATGTCTTATTGGAATTTGAGGAATACCTTATCCAAGCAGTTGAAACTGTAAGGTACCTTGTAAATGCTAGGTAAGTGGAACTTGGTGTGTACCAGGTACTAACATAATAGATTGAGTCACATTTATAGCCTGTAAAGGTTGGCTTACATGAATTTGAGATTGATAAGTAGGAATTTGAGATGTGGACGACACAGGTTGAGAATTCAAAAATGGATCCAAAATCGAACCAGTTTGTATGACAAAAGTAGGTTTCCAAACATTAGCATCCGTTCTAGAATATGAAGGACTTACATAAGGCTGAGCACCAATTTGAGGTATATCAACAATAGGTTCCCCCTTGCTAAAGTTGGAGGGGATGATGAAGGAAACTTCCCCCCTTGCGAAGGGTACCCAACATTAGGAGAGTTAAGTTGTTGAAGGTAACTGTGCCCACTAACATAAGGGCCATCTTGTTGTTCATCTATAGGTGTAGGTGGAGTAGAAGAAGCAGACTATGTAGTGCTCATTAACGAAGTGCCAAATGGAATTTCACAAATAGGTAACAAGGGAGAGGTCCACGAACTGGATGTTACAGTAGTGAAGGTGCCAGTTAATGACTGTTAACCAGGTGGGATGGATAGGCCACCATATAGATGTGCCTTTGGTGATGCCATAAACATGGATGGATAAGAAACACTAGTTGTCTTAGCCATAGTGGCGGACACAACCTAGGAAACAATAGCAGATTCAGTCATGGTTAATTGTCCCGAAGAAGATTTCTATGAGAAACTCATGGGTGAGCAGGAAGAATCAAGTAAAGGAGTATGTACTGGAGTTTGAAGAGGAGGAAGAGAATGAGATTGATAAAAATGGATTCCACTCCAATGAACAAGGGTAGAGGGACGAGTTTATTCCTGTGGGATCTCTTCGATACTCACACTTCCAGGTGGAAGGGGTTCACCGTTGGGTCCAAGATATATAGTTTGCGGTTATGTCTGAGACGGAGGAAGAGAAGAGGGAAGCCTTGAAGTAACATGTCAAGATGGTTGAGTACCTAAGGTTGAATAACATGCGATAGTAAGGTGTATGATTCAGTAAAGTTAGGCTCAATGACCTTAGACAACAAAGTTTCATGTGCTTTGGTTTCAACTGTGTCAAATTCACTAGCAAATGATGAAGTAATCTGATACTTAGTACTCAAAGGGAAAGATGATTCTGGTAGGGAAGATTCAGGAGGAGGACCAATAGTAATTCCCAAAGTTTCTAATTTGGTAGTTTGTGTCTTCTTATGCTTCTGATGATGGCCAGGAGTAGCCTATAGTGGAAGAGGAGGCCTATTTTTCATTCTACGCAAATGACAAAGAGGAGGGGTATGTTCTTCCATGTTGGATTAATAAATTTTAATAATTAACACAAACATAAGTCAAAAAGAGCGTAAATTAGGCATAAAGGTTTACCAAGCAATCATGAACTACAATATACACCTTGGAAAACCAAGGACTTAATGTACATGCATGTAATCTCCCTGAATGTTGTGTTCAATGTATCATGGTAAAAGAGGCGGTCGACTCAGATACCTATGGCGAGGATAAAAACCTATGGTGGACTTCCAAAATACACTCAATGGTATGTGGAAGTGCAGTCTGTAGTAGTGTTGTCTAATGCATAACTGTTCGATGAGAGCATTCCCATATAATTTTCATGTGTGGAGCACCATCCAATATACCCAAAGGTACGCAGAGTACGATCTGATACACTTACGTACGTGGAATGAGATATCACCCCCAGGATACAACGCTGGCAAACAATGACAACTCCTACGTTTAACAATGCCAGAACACGTCTCTAGCCTATACCTCTAAATGTTTGCGTTGATGTGACAAATTCTCCTTAGGTTGATTAAAAATATTTAAAGTTTATCTTTGATTAGCTTTCAATTTCATGGCTCACCACGAATTTCACATGAATATCCTAAAATGAAAGCAAGCATAAAGAAATGGAAATGTTCACTTTCAATGAGAATCTATCTAAAGGTGGGAAGAGACAAAGAATATGCAGCAAACAATAACTAAGTGCAATTCCCTACAATGCAACTATTCTAATTCAAATTTACTCACAAAAACCTAAAAGCCAATGCAAAGAGATTTTTCTTTTCAATTTCCTCTTAATCTTCAAAATGAGAGAAAACTAAGATGCATTTGTAATCACTGATAAAAGAAAAATTTTCAAAATGATGACTAGGACACCAATTCTTTCAAGTACTCAATGATTGAACAAATTAGCTCGCTAATGACCAAATGAAAAGAATAAAGGAAATTCTAAACAAGTTATTATCAAAGGAAATCAAAACCACAAGAAATCCATATGGAGGCTTCTCAGAGACACTAAGGGACACAGGGAACAACAACTAGAAGAAGGCTGGACAGAGAGAAAACCAAAACAAAGCAAATTTTGGCATGAAATGAGGATCAATGTAGGTGTTTAAGGGACACCAGTGCTCTGCAACGTAGGCACAAAGAGGTTTGGGGTGCACTGCAACACAGGTACAATGAAGGTTAGGGTGCACTGCAACGCACTGTCCGCAAACTAGAGGGTGCGTTGATCAAGGAATCTTAAGTTTCGACACAAAAAACACAATGGAATCTCAATGCATGTCTTCCTATGTCTAATTAGGACTGAGTGAAACTATAAATATCAAAACAAGAGGCAAAATAGACACTGAGGGAAAAGAATAACCACCAAGGGATTGAATTGTTCCTTAGTATGGTCACCAATTTGTTATATAGAATCTACGACTATAGACATAAGTGTCTTTTGTAGCCCTGGTGGACTGACCTAGAACAACATAAACCAAAGGGCACAGTGTCTTCCTTAAAGTAATTGAGTGATGGGATGAGGCTTACCTAGAACCGGTCATAAGCTTTGTCCCTTCCTCGGATTGTATGCTTTAATCCTAGCTCTGATCGCTATAATTAGACCCTGCATAATCAAACAAGACAAGACAGAGATATATGAAATATATGTAGCATAATCAATCACTTCATTCAATATATTAACATGGTATTGAAATACATGAAATCATAATGTCATATATATAAGAAAAAACTATACTCTTTGTATTAATAGAAATAGAGCCAACCCCTTGCCCATGGATGGCTGTAAATATATGGATGTGGGAGGTAGTTCATGATTTCTTATCCATTTAGCAATCTAAGCTTTAGATTCACTTGAGAGGGGAATATGAGCTCAAGGGATAAGAGGTGAAAAATTCAAGGTAGGATAGAATAGGATTCAGTACTCTTAACCAAGGCAAAAGGTTGAAACAACCCCACGAAGTTTCTAGAAGAGGAAGCTTCAAGATTCTTTTTATTTTTCTCGAATTTCTAGAATCAACGCACCCCCAAGACTGAACAAATTGCTGGTGATCAACACAGGTGTAGAGAGGGTCAACCCTGGTCACTAAAGGGCCAAGACGCATTGGGTCTTAAAAGCTTGGAAACTCAGCAGTCAAAAGAAGAAACTTGGGGATTTAGCAGAGTCATGCATAGGGCTTTGTGTAGGGATTATGACAATATGTTGCAGGATGTGAATTAGTCCCATTAGAAGGCCTATTAACTAGATGTGACAAAATGGCCTATAACAATCACCATGGTTAAACAAATTTTGATGCACTAGAGGACGAATGAAAGGTACCAACATATGGCAAGTGTTCCACACATGAATGTCCACATGCTCTCATAATCTGGCAAAATACTGAGATCGAAAGATCTAGAAGTCAAACCAGAATTCAAATTTGGTTATGACATTCCAACAATGAGGTAGATTTTGGCAGAAGATCGTGGCGAGATCAGGAGAGCATGGAAATGATTAAGGAGTTGATGTGTTTCATCAAAATCCCTCATGATTTTCAATTTTAGTAGCAAATCATGAGGAGATAGACTTTCAATTCAATCTTATTTCTTAGTTGTCATATTAGTTAAATTTCCTCTCGACATAGGACTTTTAGATCAATTTTGATAAGAAGTGTATAAAAAGCCTTCAAGAGAGACCAAAAGATAATAGTTATTATTGTGAATTATTTGCAATCTTTGTTGAAGACTCTTGTGATTGATATAATACTCTATTTTAAATTGATGCGTGGTTAAGATATTTAATTGAAATGGTGACGAACTTACGCTCAACAGGAGGTCCCCGTTGAGAGTTGTAAGAGTAGATTAGCTTGATTTCTTCTCCAATTCATTATATTTTTCTTTTTATTAGTACATTTTCTTGTTTAATAGACTATTTTTTTTTTTTTTTTTTTTTTTTTAATCAATGGAGAGTTCGTAAAAACACCAAAAATATTTACTTTCAGAATTCATTTCGTTCAGCAATTTCATTTCATAACTCGCTTAAATTCTGTGGATAATGAATAGATGGTTTTCGAATTTTAGTTGCACACATTAATAACCATTTGAAGCTGAAATATTTCGTTGAAGAAATTTAATTTGATTTATTTCCTTTCTACAATTAGCATTAAAATTTTGTTCCTGCAAATAATCCTTTCTGTAATTAATATTAGTATTTCATTCCTGCAATTAACATTATGACTTCTTTTATACAATTTCAAATTAGACCTTCAATTTTGCAATTAGAATAAGTTGTGATTTCAATCCAATTCAACATTTAGATTTCAATTCATTTTGAAGTAACTTTAATGAGAAGAACATGTGTGTAATAACACTTTGATCAAATTTAAACATTCATCCATATTTAGATCAATTTCATCCAAAAATAGAATTCCTAACATATATTGTGCACATACACTTCATAAGTACACTAACCTTCATTGACAATTAATGAAGTAGTTTAAGATCAATTAAATTACCCAACACCATTGCTATTCATTTTCTCCCGCTTCAAACATTTGCATGTCACTTTATAATGCATGAGCCTTAGCACAGACCCGCATTTCCTGTAGAATGCTTTGATATGGCTGACATCAACTTGAAGGGCCTCAATGCACATATAGATTGACATCATCTTCCGTATATGTGCAACTTCTATATATCCAAACATATATGGAATTAATCTTTTGTATATATGCAAATTCTGTATATGCACATAGATATGGAAGCATGCATATACAAAAGATGGCTTCCATATCTATGTGCATATATAGAATCTCTACATATATTTAGGTCATCTTCTGTATATGTATACTTCCATATATATATATAATCCATCCTCCATGTATAGAAGATAGTTTATGTATATACGTAGCTTCAATATATGTGCATCTTCTATAACATAGATATGGAAGTGTGCATATTCAGAAGATGGTTTTTATATTTATGTGCATATACAGAGGTCATCTTCCATATATGCATGCTTCCATATACATGTGCATATACAAAGTTGCGCATATATAGAAGCCATCATGTTGGCCCCCAATTTTTATATACACACATATATTAAAGTGTACATAAAAGAAATCCAACTTTTGTATATGTGCAACTTTTGTAATTGCACACATATGTAAAAGCATGCATATGTAGAAGTCACACATGTAGACATGGAAGCACATATAAGAAAATATTTATAAAATATTATATATGTGCAACTTTTTCATATGCACATACAAATGGAAACGTGCATATGTATAGTATGGCCTCCATATATGGCAGTGGTGTCATGGTTCAATAGGAAACAATGATTAGTGGCACTGAGATCCGCAGAAGCTGAGTATATATAGCTAGTCAGGCCAGTTGCGAGGATAACTAGCTTCACAAGATGATGTGTGGCTTATTTGGTTAGAGGTTGAGGAAAATTATGGTATACTATGATAAACAAAGTTGCATTAAATTCATAAGGAATTTAGTATTTCATGACCAGTCAAAGCACATAGAGATGACGTACCACTTCATCTGACATTGTGTTCAAATAGGATCAGGGAAGCTTGAGCACATTTCCACTTATGACCAGGTTGCATATATTCTCACCAACTCATTGTCAAGGGGAAAACATGTATATTTTATGGACAAGATGGGAATGGTGAGAAACACCTTCCTCAACAAAAGGGAGTGTTGAAAAAGGTACCAAGGAGGTGTCTCCTAATGCCTTTTTCCTTTAGCTTAGTAAAACACATGAGGCCCACTTTTTAGTATGACTTTATGAATTATTAAAGTCGTGTGACTTTTTAGTCACTGTATGAGGTACAAAATGTACATAGTACTTAATTATATTATAGTTACTTTATGTTTCTAAAGTGACTTCATGAGAGAAAGGTACAAGGTACAAAAAAAAGTTATAAAGTGACTATGGAAGCTCATTAATGAAAGGGGAGACATAAGAGGGGGTAAATGGGAGATTAGATATTCACCCTTAATCAAGTAAATATTATACCTAATCTCATTCATTGATGATATGGATATGGATTATCATCATTATCATACTAAAAAGGAGGAAAAGGCAAAAGAGGCTAATCATTCTTCATGTGGAAGTCTTGGAGAAGAGTAAGGAGCAAAGAAGAAAGCAAGGAGGCTAAGATAGATTCTACAAGAGGAGAGAACACACGACACCAAGGGAAACATGCTCGAGTTCAAGGCTTGAAGAGTATGCACGCATCCAAAGGAAAATTAGCCAGAGATTTGAGGTTGGAAATTAGCACGTAGATCAAGGCATAGAAGTCAGTTCCACTGTTGAGTTTGAGGAGATATTGCATATTTTTTAGAGCTTTTACAAGCCCAATAATAGAGTAGGCTCAAGGTATTTTTAGGGGCAAGCACATGGCCAAAAAACTAGGAGAGATCTACAAGTCTATAACATTCACTTCAAGGCAGAGATTACAAGTTTGTAGAGAAAAAAAAAACTAGTGGGAAGAGAATAATGTCAGTGGCATGAAATTCAAAACCTAGAAGTCTAATGGTGGCATGTTTATTTTGAGCAAAGAAGAGAATACAGTTGCAGAAACTTCAACACAAATATTTTTGAACTTTTGCACAAGTTTCGAGATCTGCGGCATGATTTCCTTGATAGCAGTAGGGAGAGATAAGTACCATGTGTGATGTAATTAATGCTTTAATTAATCCTCTAAGATTAGCAAATAAAGTCATCCATCAAACTATTTCCCCTTTGGGGGTTTTCTAGCCTAGTCAGAGATTGACCAAAAATATCATTGTTCATAATTTTATGTGCATGCTTGTGTTTACTATTAGCTGGAAGCAAAATAGTAGTGGTATCTTAGCAGTTTTTTAGTTTCAATTTTATATTCATGTTTAAAAGTGAAAATGAACCATGGTTTGGGCATTAAACAATGAGGTGTAATACAAACTGAAATTAAAGGGGCTACAACACACTTTAATTTTCTAAAATTCTAAAATAGGTTATATGTACTGCAAATTTTGTTTAATTTTGGGCTTTATTTGAAGGTATTCACCTCCAAATACCCACATATTCTTAGTGTCGGTTGTATTCCACTTCAGAGGATAATTTTGGTTTAGGATTTTGTAGTTGATATTGAAGAAGGAAGAAAATCATAATGTAACTCATGTTGTACAACTATGATCTACGCACATATTTTGCAATTAATACAAATATTCTCATTATGATTGAAAAAAAGTGGTACGTGGACATATAATAATTCCTAGCTAATAGATTGTTGTTTTCCAAATTTTAATTGTAACTAAAGTTTCATGATAGTGAAGCATTAACTTGCATCATGCCAACACAATACATGAAATGACATAAGAGACATAGCAGAAACAATGTAATACAAATATGAGTTCTATAGTTAATTATGGAAGAGGACATTTTCAAATTTAATACACAAAGTCTCAGTTGACCTTGGGAGACAAGTTATGGAGATATGATAAACCTATATGTAGTTTAGGCCCAAATTCTTATTTCAAACCCCTATAACCCCTTTCCCATTTTAGGAGAAGCAACATGAACTTATTGATCCTAGAAAAACAATGGACAATAAAATTTTCTTTGTATGATATTAAAAACTCTAATTTAATGTGAATGTGTTTTATTAGATGGGAGTGGTGAGAAACACCTTCCTCAATAAGAGGGAGTGTTGAAAAATGTACCAAGGAAGTGTTTCCTAGTTCCTTTTTCCTTTAGCTTAGGAAAACACACGGGACCCACTTTTTCGAATGACTTTGTGAGTTATTAAATTCATGTGACTTTTTAGTCACTTTATGAGGTACAAAAAGTACATATTAATTTATTATATTAAAGTTACTTTATGTTTTTAAAGTGACTTTATCAGGAAAATGTACAAGGTACGAAAACAAGTTATAAAATGACTAGGGAGGCTCATTAGTGCAGGGGGAGACATAGGGGGTCAATGGGAGATTAGATCTCCACTCTTTATCAAGAATAGCTGAGATCTAATCTCAACCATCAATGCTAGGGATAGGGCTTTTCATCATTATGAGACTAAAAAGGAGGAAAATACAAAAGAGGCTAATCATTCTTCTTGTGGAAGTGTTATAGAAGAGTAAGGAAGAGAGGAGAAAGCAAGGAGGTTGAGGTAGATTCTATTGGAGGAGAGAATGCACAACACCAAGGGAAGCAGGATCAAGTTCAAGGATTGAAGAGTAGGCACGCATCCCAAGAAAAAATGGCCTGAGTTTTTAGGCTATAAATTATCACATAGATCGAGGTATAGAAGTCAGTTCCAATGTTGAGTTTGAGGAGCTCCTACGTAATTTTTAGATTTTTTATGGGCCCAAAAATAGAGGAGGCTCAACGTATTTTTTGGGGCAAGCACAAACCCAAAAAACTAGGAGAGATCTGTGGATCTGTAACACGCACTTCAAGGCAAAGGATGTATGTTTGCAACACAAATCTATTGGAAAGAGAATATTGTCAGTGGCACAAAATGCGAGATCTGGAAGTCTAATAGTGGCATGTTTTCCTGAGCAAAGAAGAATAGACAGTGGTAGAAACTTCAACACAAATATTGTTGAACTTGTGCACAAGCTTCCAGATCTATGGCATGATTTCCTTGATAGCAGTTGCGAAAGATAAGTATCATGTGTGAGGTAATTGATGTTGTAATTAATCCTACGAGACTAGCAAATAAAATCCTCCTTCAAACTGGTTTTCCTCTTTGGGAGTTTTCTAGTCTAGCCAAAGGTTGACCAAAAATATCAATGTTCATCATTTGTGTGCATGCTTGTGTCTATTATTAGCTAAAAGCAAAAGAGTATTGGTATCATAGATGTGTTTTAGTTGCAATTTTATATTCGTGTTTTAATGTGCAAATGAACCATGGGGTTGGGCATTAAAAAATGATGTGTAAAACAAAATGAAACCGAAGGGGTTACAACACACCTAAATATTCTACAATTCTAAAATAGCTTATATGTACTACAATTTTTGTTTAATTTTGGGCTCTATTAGAAGGTATTCACCTTCGAAGACCTACATATTCTTAGTGTCTGTTGTATTCCTCTTCGAAGGATAATTTTTGTTTAGGAGTTTGTAGATTATATTGAAGACGAAAGAAAATCATAATGTAACCCCTGGTGTACAACTATGATCTGGTCACATATTTTGCAATTAATACAAATATTATCATTATTGTAGTAAAAAACAAAAAGTGGTACATGTACATATAATAACTCCTGGACAATAGATTGTTGTTTTCCAAATTTTTGTTGCAACACAACACATGGAATGGCATAAGAGACATTGTAGAAACAATGTAATGCAAATATGAGTTCAAAAGTTAATCATGGAAGAGGACATTTTTAAGTTTAATACACAAAGTCCAAGTGGACCTCAAGAGACAAGCTATGGAAATATGATAAACCTATATGTACTTATAGGCCCAAATTCTTATTTCAGTCCCCTATAGCCCCTTTCTCATTTTAGGATAAGCAACGTGACCTTATTTACCCTAGAACAAAATGGATAATAAGAAATTCTTGTATGATATTAAAAACTCTAATTAATGTGAATGCGTTTTATTAGGTTAACATTTACTATGCACAAGTTTCACAGAGGATGCATGTCTTTCTTGTTGCCAACTAGAGATTATTTGACATTTATTTTGGAATCTTCATTATGGCCATGAGTATTGCAATTTTATTTAGAACAAGTTGAAGTACAATTTCCTAAAAATGATCCACTAGAAAGAGACTCTCCTAGGGAATAAAGATTGCATTGAAGTGCAATATAACAACTTAATCTACTTTCCTAATGAACACATATGATCTTTGCTCAAAACAAGGTTATATTTTATAGAATTAGGATGGTCATATTGACCATATACATTTAAGAACAACTACCTTCACTATCAAGGATGTTATTTATATATTTTTCTAATTAGTTGTATCTAGAATGAAATGTTAGGAAAGCACATTGGTGATCTCTTAAAGCCTTTGTGTAATCATAAGAGGTAGATAAATTAGTGGGAAAATGACTTAATTTACTAATAAATATAAAGAGTTATTTTCTCCCAATTCCAACTAAACCATGGTATGACTCAGCGGGATGGGTGATTTTTCCCTTTCTCAAACTAAAGGAGAAAGAGATTTTCCTTTCAAATGATAACATTATTTTTTTAACTTTACATATATTAATGTAAAAATAAGACAAAAGGAATAATATTTTGATGTGTCAAGTTGTTTGTTGTATTATTAAAATGATATTTAGAGTAATATTTTGATGTGTCACACTAATTTATTTATTTATTTATTTACAATATTGATATGATTATAACAAGCATACAATGTATTTTATTTTCCACCATATCATTACTTTAAAAAAAATTAATAAGAAAGATTTTATCATAAAAATAGCTCACATTATTTTAATATGAGAGTTAGATAAGATTTCATTATCAAATAATCTCCACTACCATTGAAAATAAATATTGATTTTATTATTATATAATACAAAATTTAAATTATAAAAATGTATGGTTTAACCATGTACAAAAATTACCTACAAACGAATTATTAAAACAAAAAATATATACATAGATGTTTTTCCCTCAATCTCAAAATCGGGACTACCAGATTGATTTTTCATTATATTCTTTTCAATGTTGCAATACATATATATACATCATACTGAAGCATTCATAAACTCCCATCCATTAACCATGGATTAAAACATAATTGTAGTTTCCTTAACGAGATCTACAAAATACCATGGGCAAAAAACCATCATGCCCAAAACCAAATGCAAAACTCATACACAAAACCATGGGTAAGTCTTCCCACCATCTTTGGGTGCACCCCCATCCTTGGTCTACCAAACTATTATTGGTTCCACATAAAAAAAAACCTGGGTACTACCCTAGACCGTGTGCAGGGGGTTGTCACCCCCTACAAACCCCCTGACAAGAGAGGTGTTGCCCCCATTGCACCGGTGGAAAAAATGTAACATCCATCGAAAAAATAAAAAATAAATTAAATTAAATTAAATTAAACAATAGTTGACTACACAATTACAAAGTTGAACATTTTTTATAAAATTGATTAATTGATGTATTTTTTAGTAAAATTTCAAATAGTAAAACATTATTTATGAGATGTACAATGTACTATAAACAGAAAAAGTCATATAACATTAATTATTTCAATCAAATTAGCGTGAAAAATATAGGAAAAATGGTTTTTATGAATTTTGTTGGCCATTAAACATAAGAGTTGAAAGATATAAATTGTTAAGTTTCCAATGTTTAAAACAAGAGCATTAACATTAAATGATATTTTAAATTGTAGACGGTGTAGCACAATGTACGCAGTTCATATTGTATTTGAGAAAACACTAGAAGGCAAGGAAGCTTTCTAAGAAAACTTGTGATTGTTGTTTCCTCCACATAAACATAGACATATGCACATAAACTTAACATTCATGAATGAAATAGGATCGAACGAGAATTCCTTGGGCGGTGGAGCATTGATGTCAAGAAATAGATTTAATGAAATTGGAAGCATACTATATCAATTTTATCGAATTTTGTTCGTCCATGACGTCATAGCCATGAACTTCTTCCTTAAACTCCACAACTTCAATGACTTGCGCACTGCATTTCCTACATTTCCTGAGAAGCTCACAACATTCCAATTGTTTCCTGAGAAGCTCACAACATTCCAATTGTTTGTTCCTAAAAATGTCAAACCCTCCAATCACCATAATGGTCAAGGGTAGCGGACCTCCAAGGAACAAAACATCAAGTGCTTCAGTGTGGGGGGCGAGTGGCCTGCAAAATTGGTGGTATTTTTTGCTTCCCGTGGGGAGTGCCAACCTCCCCATCAAATCTGAGTCTTGCAGTGTAAGAGTCAGAGCCTCTGGCCTCTCTTTAGTCTCAGACGCAGTCTGTGCCTCCCCTCTGAAAATGGGATACAACAAAATCAATCCTCTTATTTATTTGCATGGCTCCACCCCAATCTTGTCCTCCATACCACATTCCTAGGCGATACACGATGTTCCCTCCTGCGCTTTTTCCCGTGTGGAATACTTTGGAGAAGTCAACATCGCTTTCTCCCATGAGGAACACCTTGGAGAAGCCAACATGGGATTCGAACCAAGGATCAACTCTTTCTCTTCCGCTAGTGGTTTGGGATTGGGAATGAACTCATTGGAGAATACAAACTGTAATGTCCTTACCTTAAAAACTCTAAAAACTCTTGTAAAATGAGGGTGGTTGAATAATTAAATATTATTAATTCTTATATTAATATATTAATATTATATGGGGAACATTTTTGTAATTATTAATTATAAGAATATTATACAAGAATTAATTTTTAACTTTTTTATTTAGAAGAATTTATTTTCTTTTATCTAAATAAATTATATTTCCAAATTGGTATATTTCATGAGTTTTAGAAATAATGAGTAATAGTTTTAGAAAAGTTATGGATAATTGATATTTTGTTAAGAAAATCTACCTCAAAAAAAAAGAAGCTTGAGAGATCTATGGATGATTTATTGAGTGTCTCTAGAATTTAGAAAAATACGATTTATCGATAATTTATGGAGTGATTTTAGAATTTAGGAATGGAGTGATTTACCGAATGCTTTTAGGATTTAGAAAAACTATTGCATGTTCTCAATTCTAATTATTGTAAACTTATAGGAAAATATGAGAAATAATGACAATATACATGTAGAATGGAACCAAAAGATAGAAGGAAGGATTCCAAGCATGCATTAAAAGATAAGTAACGATGCTATTTGAAAATTATTGTGTTTGCATATGCTGCATGAAGAAATAAGAGTCAAATTTATTTGCTTGAAAAAATTCACATGATAAAGAGTTGAGATTGTTTTCTTGGGAAAACCTCTATGGAATTCCATGCATAGATGAGTAAGTGTTTTTCTCATTGAATTTTTAAATATTTTCTCACCTAAAGGGATTAGCTATGGTATTAGTTTTCTTTTGGGAGAATATTATGGATAGTTATTAGGCTAAATTTTTTGGGAGAAGATTATGTATAGTTATTAGGCTAGATCTTTTGGTAAGAGAAAAGTGTTTCTTTGCATGCATGAAATAATAAATCTTATGGTTTGATCTCTTGGAAAAGAAATGTGTTTCTCTTTCCATGCAAGATTTAGTTAGTTTCATTTGGAAAACAATATATGTTTCACATGCAAGAAGAATAAGCTATCATGTTATTTTTTGTTGAAGAGGACAAGTAGTTGCATGCATGAAATTATAACTATTACGTTAACTTTGTTTGAAATAGAGCTTGCATTTTATACATAATAGCAATTGTAAATAGCTCCCGTGGAAATATGTTTTTGGAAAAGAACATGCATTCACATGCATAACTATAGAATCTATTGTGTTAATTCCCTTGGAAAATAAAACATAATAGTAGGCACAGAGAAAATTGTTTGTTGGGCTAGTTCTCTTGAAAGCTTGTTATGTATTTGCATGCACGAGAACAATATCTAGTATGTTAGCTTTCCTTTGGAAAGAATATGAAAGTGCATGCACGCTTATGTTAGTTTTTTGTTGGAAAGATGATTCTTGATAGTGATTTTCTTGTTACTAATGCATATACATTGATGTTAAAAAATATATTTCATTACATTATGTTTATGATTTATGCATGCACATGAATAGATGTTGAACCATCAGTAATAAATATTGATTATTGGTTAATTAAATTTTTATGTTTTATCTGATCATGATATCAAGTGTGTTGATGACAACAACGACAAAAATGATGGTGACTTGTGCAAAGGATAATTCACATTTAACATTATGGAAGATAAATATTTGTTGGGCCATGCAGATTTAGGAATGCCAACTGTCAAATGATCCACTAATGGGAAGAACGATGTTGCAAACACTTAATGTTCATGGCTTCATGGGTAAATGATAGCATGATGTTTGTAATAACCTATAACTAGTTATGCTTCAATTCAGATGATAATTCTATGTACTATTTTAAAACAATGGTTAAGGGATGGAATCCCTTACAAGCCAGTGAGTGAGGGGTGAACACCCTCACGAGTGTTTGATAATAAAATTAAACGTTTGTTGGTTTTCGCCCTACGGGGTTTCTAGGGTATATTGGTGTCTAATGGTATGATTTCTTGTTGTGTCTTCCTTATGTGACGTGATGGTTATATTATCAAGAATGTGATTAACTAATTGAGTTAAAATAATCATGGAATTGATGCAATGTTACATTCAAGTTTAATTTAATATACTACAACAATGATAGTAAATGGTTGTGTAACTCACTGTGTTTTTACTAAATATTTCTCTATGTAATGATGATGGTTATTCTACTGGTCATGGAGGGAATATAGAAAGTAATTTAGAAAGTTGCACATTTGTAAATGTTAAAAATAAAATCATAACTCTATGGATTTTCCTGCGAGGTTACCGGGGGATGCTACAGAGACAGAATTGTGATAAGAAATAGAGAGTCGATACTTGGGAGTCAATTTGTAGCATATGGAAACAATGAGGGTGCCTACATCGGTTGCCGACTTTATGCAGAAGGGGTATAAATTGAGATTTAAAAACCTGCAAAGAGTTGATAACATACGTGCACTACCTCATGTAAGCACAATCACAGTTTGCACAGTTGCGCGACATGTTCGCAACAACAATGATCACAAAAACGAGTTCCATCAGACTTGTAACTTCTTAATTGTTGACTTACCTTATCAAAATATGTTCACTAAAGAACAACATATTACATATAAAACTTGTGTGAATGACTCGACGAACACCACTGAACAGTGCGAGCCTCACCTTCAAATCCTTCCCCATTGCATCTACATTTTTTCAACCCTTTAACACAAACCTAAAACTCCAACTCTGTGGATGAATCAATTTAACCATTCTAGAATTTCAAATTCAAATTTATAGTGTTTGGATGGGTTTTCAAAATTAAAATGAGATTTCCATTCATGCACACAACGTATTTCATAGATCATCGTATATCGTATCATATACAAGGCCATAATCATATAATGATTTGATACGTGCTAGTGGCCATCAATATCAGGTAGAGTTTGGGGCTTGTTCAATTGTCGGAAATGATTGAAAATCCATAACCCCTTGCTATGGCCATAACAAGGTAACAATGTATGGCCATATAGGACGTTAAGAATTGTCGTCAAAGCAGAAGTCAGAGTCCTTCCCCCAAGGCTATCCTTAGGGTGTATTAATGGACCTACAACATTGTAAATATTGGTTGTCATTAGTTCACCACATCAATGACCAAGGTTAAAAGCACTCCCCCCCTCAATTTTCAATACCACTACAGTGGGTTCCGCATCGTGGTTTTTGGTTTCCACCAAACAACAAATGGTTTATTGTCGGGGCCTGCACAATCCTTCACCTCATTTCAAGCAACGCAATATATGTGTTTTTATTTTATGGATTAAATAGAGGCTATGTTATCACTGGTTTGACTAGTCATTTGGATCGAAGCTTTAACTTATCTATGACTTGCTACTCATATTGAGGTGATAATGTTTTCTGGTAAGATTGTTCACCTCATTTCAAGCAACGCAATATATGTGTTTTTATTTTATGGATTAAATAGAGGCTATGTTATCACTGGTTTGACTAGTCATTTGGATCGAAGCTTTAACTTATCTATGACTTGCTACTCATATTGAGGTGATAATGTTTTCTGGTAAGATTGTGCGAAGCATTGCCATGGTGGAAACATATGTGAGCTTACTATTAATTACACATATTCATTATTTTGTTTCCATTTTAATACGATGTAGTGTTGGATCATCCAACCAATTGTTCCATTTCTAACAAAGCTCTTGTGTTGTGTGTTTGATCCATTTTCATATCGACATTAATACTTGCATTTGTTGCACAATAAACAAGAGCCACATGTGCAAAAAAAACAAAACAATAATATTGCCACCATGTACTTTTTGTTTTACTTTGGATCATAATTTCATTTTTATCTATTTGCTGGACACAATACCACATAACACTACCTTAAGCTAACAAACTTGACACGTGGATCTTCAGGGTGAGAGAGACATGTACAATGGATCCCTTACCAAACCATACGTATGGTGGTTGGGATGTGGTGAGTTAGATAGGTATCAAGTTACACATCTTTAATCATCCCTTCCTTTTCTCGTGGTTGGGCGTTGCTATGAACCCAAGAAAGTAAAATGGTAGATATATGGTTGAAGATGATAATGGAATAAACCAAATAGTTCTCCATCTCAAATGATGTTACCATTTATTATTTATTTGTTTAAAAGGGTACACATTTTTAAAGTATATGATAGCTCTCGTTAACAGTAAAAATTTATCGTGAAAATGAACTATTTACACATCTAAATGTAGAAATAGAAATCTAAAGTTCCCATGGATGTCCAAATAAATTAATGATATTGAGGCGTTGTACACTCCGACAAATATCCTCTCGCAAATCGACGAGGCACCATTATGGTTGAAACCATATTTAAATCCATAATTTTTCATATTATATGTTTGGAATATGAAAATATAAAAATAATAATGAGGAGGATTTTAGAGGAAATAAAAGGTATTTTATTGAGATATAGAAGGAACGCATGGCAGAAGATTGGTATAACACCCGCCATCAGGATAGAATTTGATCATGCGATGATTTGCTCATAAAAAAAACTACTCGATTATTAAAATAAAATTAAAAATTGATTCGATTATTAAAATTTCAAATAGTAAAACTTAAAATTTCAAATTGTAAAACTTATAAATTCCAATTCTATCCAAAATTCAGAATCAGGATGAAATTCTTAACTCCACAATCATGATGCGGCTCCTAATTCTAAACGTGTCAAAAAATAAGTTTGTTTTGAAATTCCAACTCTACTGAAAAAAAATTCAATTCAGAATGATGATGCGACTCCTAATTCCAAGCGTATCACGAAACCGGGAACATAGAACCCAAACACACATTTCAAACTTCCAGAACATTGGTATTTCTTAATTTGTTCGAACAAGTTTATTCATTTATTTTCTGTTGCTTTATTCGTTCACAGTTGTTATTTTAATTTCGGCAACTATTTCCCATTTCAATGACACATGGATGGAAGTTGGAACCGCGTAAAACTTGGTAGTAAACGTGAATAATATTAAGCATGTGATCAAAATCCGAAGGTTCTGTTGGAGGTCATGAGCTGCATTATTCCCATTTAAGTTACCACAAAAATCCGTTGCTGGAAACGAAATCGAGAGTGGTAGGAGCGCAGTTACTTTAAATTGGAAAACAAAAATGGTATAATTAATTTCCAGTTTGTGAATATTATTAAAAAAAATTGTGATATTTTGTGCATTCAAATTTTTATCATTTATTTAATTTGTGATCACCATTGAAAATATTTAACAATGATGGTAAAAGTTAAATTTATATATTTTATTTAAAAATTTTAATTTTTAAAATAAAATTAAAACTTAATTTTTCAATTGGTAATATTATTAAAAAATTGTGATCTTTTTATATTTAAATTTTTGTCATCTCTTAATTTGTTGATTATAGTGAAAATGTTAATAATGATTTAGTTAAAGTTAAATGCAACTATTTATTTAAAATTTTAAATTATTAAAATAAATTATGAATAAATTTTTAATTTGTAAATATTATTAAAAAATAAAATATTTTGTTTCAATATACGCGTTTGTGATCCATAACAATTATAAGAAGAAATTTTGGCGTAAATCACATTCAGAAAATCTTTGTTGATGTGAACTAACCAGTGTGGTTCATTCATTATCAGGACAAGTTGAAAAATGAGATCCATCTTTTCCTATTAAATAGAACGGCTAACCAACCAGTGTGGTTCATCGTCAAGACAAGTTGAAAAATCAAATCCATCTTTGCCTATTAAATAGAACGGCTAACCAACCAGTGTGGTTCATCGTCAGGACAAGTTGAAAAATCAGATCCATTTTTGCCTATTAAATAGAACGGCTAACTAGGACAACGTCTAAATTTGACTAGGGACCAGGGTCAAACAAACCAGTGATAAATTAAAAGTTAGTTATAATAACGGACCTTACCTTTACATAAATATATAAATTATATGTATTAAGTATTTTAATTAAATTGGTTGTTGATTAATAAATCGTTAAAGGTATTAACTATTTAATAGATAATAAAAATATAAATATTTGAGTAGAATATAACTAACAAGATAATAAATATAAACTAACTAATTAAAATATTTATTAAATTATATGTATATTAAATTATATAAATCGGAGATTTAAGTTAAAAGTTATTGAAATAAATAAATAAATAAAAATAATATATTAGAATAAATTATATTCATTAAAAAAAGAAAAGGAAATTTATTTGGTAAGATGTTTAACTGAATATTATTTTATTCTAATATATTTATTTATTTATTTTTGTTTTTTTCAACTAACTTTAACTTAACCCCTATTTTTAAAATTTTATATATACATATAATTTATATAAATATTTTTAATTAAGTATACTCTATATATATCTCGTTTTTATACGTTCTATCTAATATTTATATTTTCTATTTATCTATTATAGTTAATACTTTTAACAATTTTTTTAACTCAACAACCGTTTAATTAAAATAATTTATACATATAGTTTATATATTTATGTAAAGGTAAGGTCCCTTATTATAACTAACTTACTTTTAATTTATAATTGGTTTGTTTGACCCTGGTCCCTAGTCAAATTTAGACTTTGTCCTAGTTAGCTGTTGGAGACTCTGCTCAAACTATTTAACAGCCAAAAGATCTGATTTTTCAACTTATCTTGATAATGAACCACACTGGTTGGTTTGAAACGTATCGACAAAAATTTTCTAAATATAATTTACACCGAAATTTCTTCTTATAATAAAATATTTTGTGCATTTAAAATTTTTATCATCTATTTAATTTGTAATCAATATTTAATAATGATTTGGTAAATATTAAACGCATGCCATTTATTTAAAAATATATATGACTATTGAAGACCCTAAAGACTTTCTTTTGAGAGGATAGCTATAAAAAAAAACTTCCATTTGTCACGGTACATGTTATGTCTGTACATGTTATGTCTGTAGCTTATTATAAATAGTCTTCCTAAAAAAATTGCAATCTATGGTATGCCATTTCTTTTGTTTATGTCCAAAGCTTACGGTGTATTCCTATGCAATTTGTGAGGTCGTCAGTGTATTGCAAATCGTCTTATATATTTTTTATATTATTTTTTATTATGTGATTTTTTATTATTTTTATTTTTATGTTTTGTTTTTAAATATTTTGAAATCTAATGAATAAGAAAAAATTCCAAAATCACTTCACTCCTCTTTATATCATTAAAAGCGCAATCAAATTAAGTTGCAATATATTGCAAAACATGATGTATATTTTTTCTTCAATTTATTGCAAATTGGCAAGTGTACTAGAAATCTTTTGAAAATTCAAATGATCTGTGACAGTGCACTATAAAAATGGGTATTGTGGCATCACGCATTTTTTTTAATAATATTATAACTTGAACCCATAATTAAAATGGGTATTGTGACATTATGCTTTTTTTTAATAATATTATAACCTGAACGGCATGGTATTTTGTATTTTAAAATTTAGTTATATAACTAAATATGTGTTTAGTTATATAATTAAATTTAGTATATATGGGTTAAGTTATTGATATTTAAAAATATTTTTATCTTTTTATGTTAAATGTAAATTTATTTTTTTTCTAACATATTAGTTTTTAATATAACATTAATAAGAGATTAATTTTTATATTTAATTTTATAAAGACATTCTAAGAGATAAGTTTATGCAATTTAATATGGACATTAATAATAGATTATATCTTATGCATATATGTTTTCTATTTCTAAATATAAGGTTCAGGCACGTATTAATAATTTAATGCAGAAAATATAAATCATAAATACAATATTTAAATGTCAATTGTATATTATGTAAAATTAGAGAATACAAAATTCCTTATAGTTAAAATATTGTATTAGTGTTTTTCTTAAAATCAACATAGATGCATCTTAAGTCTAGATCTGCCAAGAGTTGAGAGAAATCAAATCTCTCAAGTTTTAAACTTTTCCTGGAGTTTTACACTGAAAAGGAGGTTTGCATTTGACGGCTCTTGATGCTTGGTAGATCTAAAGTGTGAGAGTGTGTGTGTCATGGAAGGAAGGAGAGAGAGAGATTAAGATTTTCATGTGGTGTCAGGGAATAGTATAAGAATTGAGATAAATAAAATGACTAAAAAATTATAATTAACATAGCCATATAAATTAAACGGATGGTAAAATTAGTTAATGTGATTTTATAATTAACCAATTTAATTAAAAAACATAATTACTTAGGAAAAAAATATCAATTTTTTATTTATAGATATTACTGGAAATATTTTAGAATTTCATTTAAATTAACTATTATCATTTCACTTATATTATTTTATAATTAAATTAAATTTGAAAACCCTTAAAAAAAAAAAAAACAAAACAAAACAAAACAAAACAAAAACCTGATATTTTTTAGTTTTAATTTGTGTGAATAGTGAAATTATTTTCTAAAGATGCATTTTGTACCCTAACTAATTTTATTTTAATCTTTAATTTATTTATTTTTGGTATTTTTTATATCAATATTCAAATAAATATAGTAGAATAGCTCGCCAACGGAAGTTTAATAACGAGACCTGACTATGAATTATGAAGGGAGATGGTGCAATATCATAAGATTTTGGTTTTGTTTGAAATTTCTCATTAATTCATGTAATTGAAGTTTTATTTGGGTAAGAAAATCATTATGCCATTTAATTATGAAAAAAGTGCCATCCAGTTATGAAAAGAAGTGTCTTATAATGGGTTCTTTGGAATATCTCGTTGAGAAAATGAGAAGGCAATTAGTTTTGTTTATCTGGGAAGTGAGATTTAAGTCCAGAGAGTACGATTATGTGTTAGGACTTTTAACCAAAAGTAAATAGTGATTGGGATTTTACTTTTGGGGGCTCTTGGTTCATCCACCATGACCAACTCAGATATAGACACACTCATCTAGATTCTAAACACATTATTGTTTTGAAAAGACTTTCACATGCGAAGATTGAAGCTATACCATGAGGTAACAAAGGCTTATCAAAGTTAAAATGGAAGTGTACATTAGAAAAACAATAAAAAGGAGAAATTAGAATATATAAATAAATTGGAAAATAGGAGTGGAAAATAAAAATGATGAAGGTTTATATATATTATTTTGAAAATATATTATAAATAGGGTAGAAACCAGAATATATAATTAATTTGGAAATTAGAAATGGAAAATAAAAATGATGAGTATATATGTATATTATTGTTGACAACATATTAATTCGTATAGTGTATTTATTTAGATAAAATTTAGTAATTTTCAATATAACATTCTAATGATGTGATTAATACTAAATACGTTTTCATTTACAATATGGATCACAAAAGTCTAAGACCTAAGTTAACTAGCTTCTTAACAAATCAATATTATCTTTATTAACAATAATATTATTTTTTACTTGTTTTATCACCATTATCTTTATAACAATTTCAATAATAAAATGCATATACCTTTTCTCAATATATATACTTTCATTTTTGTTATATCACAAATCTCACTCCAATTTTAAAATTTTTATACAAATGCACATAGTAATTCTCAATACTTTTTATCATTAATTTCATTTTTGGATTAGTTTATATATATATATATATATATATATATATATATATATATATATTATATATATATATATATATATATATATAAAGTCTAGGCTAAGATTATCTTTAATGTTGAATGGAAAAAGGATTTGTCCACTAATGGGAAGCCTTGAACAAGCCTAGATACTCTATGAGACATTTTTTATCTCCCATAGGTGGCTCTTACCCTCAACCCTTCCTCATGAGATTTGAACCAATGACTTAATGAGAATTAAACCCCAGATAAAACAATTCATCTACACCTCGTGGATTTATATACCTGTGTAGGCACACACATACACATTATTTAAAACTTATTATTTATAACCTTATACATTATAAAATAATAATAAAGTGGACTAAGTCAATGTGTGATTGTTTTGTTTTGTGGAATTTTATGTTAATTCCTTATACTCTTAAACCCTAAATTTTAAGGTACATTTTTTGTCACATCAAAATAGTACATTACATATTTTGTCACATTGGTATACCCTTTAAATCATTTAGATATTTAGATATAATAAGGTAAGGTAAGGTAGAGAATGAAGAAGAAAATAAAGTATGATACTCACTTAAGAATATTGAATATTATTATATTATAAAGTTTAACATTATAAATAATAAAATAAATTAAAATACTTATTGGGATTAATGAGTTATTACTAGTGCAAATTGCACTATCATTTGAGTATAATAATGTAAAGTAAGGTAGAGAATGAAGAAGAAAATAAAGTATAATGCTCACTTAAGAATATTGAATACTATTATATTATAAAGTTTAACATTATAAATAATAAAATAAGTTAAAATACTCATTGGGATTAATGAGTGAACTAGTGAGCTCATTTGAGTCAATGATTTCTAACCTCTAATTGAATTGTATTAGTTACCTATAAAAATGTCGTGATAAATAGTGACAACCCTCCATTTCCTCTAATTCTAATAGTGTTGGGAAGATTCTCTTTATATATGATCATTGCACTATTAATGAAACCTCTATTAAAAACAACAATTGAGAGGACACAACACCTAAACCAAAAGAAGAGTCTCCTACAAAGATATCCATCACCTATGAATGAGGAAGCCCAAAAGCCTCCACCTAGAGAGAGAAAATTAGGCTGGTGGACTCAAAGACAGCTCTACAGGAAGCTGAGACATCTCTACAGGAAACTCTAGCTAAGTTAAGGGAGACCAAGAAACTGGAGGAAAAGGCAGCCAAACCATCACATGAAGAAGAAAATACCAAGGAAATACTAGAACCAAGCCCCCAAACTAGCTTGGGCTCATACTACAACTTGTTAGAAGTCGGGAAGATAATTCCCCAGAAATTTGCAGTGCCACTTTTCTTTGCACCGGAAGAAGAAAGGGTTAGGACTCACACTTGGATGAGGATTGCCAAGTCCAAGGGTGTAGCAGACATAGGCCACCTGGAAGAACAACTCAAGGAATCAAGAAAAGAATTTGCCATGGTAAGGCATGTGGAAAGTAGTCAAAGGGCCAAACTACAGGAAGAGAATGAGCTGCTGAAACAGCAACTACAGCTGCAGGGAAGTCATAGGGAAGATAGGCCCTCCATTTTGGGAGAACAACAATAGTAGAAAAGGCCTCCAGCAGACAAGGAAACGTCTGATGAACAACAGAGAGAGGACAGGTTGCAAGCTAAGGTTGAGGCGCTAACAAAATAGCTATAGGAGAAGGAGTCACAAGCAGCAGAGAAAATACAGTTTCTAAAGAAACAGGTACAGGAGAAAGAAGCCCAATTGGCCTGCATGGCCAGCTGGGTAGTAGAAGTCGTACAATGTAGGCAACCTACCAAGTCATATGCCTTATATCTTAAAAATCAATGGTTACAGTTCCAAATTAACACCTTGGCCCAAAGGGGCACCATTCCATTTCAAAATTACCATCAATTCATGGCTTTGTGCGACAGTAGCTCAGCAGAAGATAAGGCCAAGTTATCAGAATTCTATTTACACAACTTGGCCCTTCCAAACATGAATCTGTAGGACCCCAATGCTACATTGGGTGATGTGCAACTTATGGCCATGGCCTCTTAGTTAAATCATGAGGAAAAGAGAGCAGCAGAGATTCGGGATATTATGAACAGGGAGCTAAGTGAACCACTCATGATCAGAGCAGAACTAGAGGATCCCTCAGCCTTAATATATGCCCATCAACACCTAGCCAACGACCCTCAAGTTCTACCAGATTACATTGAACGACAAGCTCAGGCCATTGCTCACTTTAAGGACATGGAAAGACTGTTGGGGGGTAACTGCATTCATGCTTGCACAAGGAGGTGGAACACACTATTCCACAGTCTGAAAATAAGAGAATACCACTCCCCAACAAGGATGAGGGAGGCCTTGGCAAGAATACCACTCTACAAACAGTCAACGCAAAATCTGCAGGCCAACTGGATTGGCCTAAAGTTCAGTCCTCCCTTGCTTTTAGGACTGTTGGAAGGGGTCAAAAAAGAAGAGGAGCATAGGCAGTGGGAGGAAGTAGAGAGAAAAACAGGGTTTCATGACCGAGAAGAAGACATCACCTCGAAAACCTGGGATGTTAGAGAGGTAGTCAAGGAAATCAAATATGATGAGCTGGATTAGTTACTCGGAGAATGAGTAACCCTTTAGCAGTGGGGTGATGATGAGCCCCAAAAATGGGTAACTTATTGGGCTCATTTTTCCTATTTTTCTCAATTAATCCACCATTCTTCATAGTTTATGCATGCTTTTGGGTATATTTATGTTAATTGAATGAATGAGAATAGTCACTTGACCATGAAGTCTAAACGTGGTTATTGCAGATTTTTGGACACCTTTTGGACCAAGGTCAAGTATTTATGAGCCAGTTGACAGCCAAATACGAGGGAACAAGGCTGAGGATTTGTAGGAAGGGTGTCTCCTGCACTAAATGGCCCCTTCCTCAAGTTCTCCACCATCATCTCGGAGTTCAGCAGGCCACCAAAGATGATTCCCAAGGGCAGTCGAGCATCTTTTGTAAAGTGGCTAATTACTTGCAGTTTGAGCAGCCAAGCCCCTTAAGTTAAGGAGGGTTGTTGGAGGTCCTCGTAGTGCATAAGGGAGGCTTCTAGCCTTCGTAGTTTACTTTTTGGAACATTTTATATTTTGCACTTTAGTGCTGCTCTGCTTTTCAGCTCATTTTGGAGCTTTTACTGTAAACATTTTTGTGACATGGTTATTTTCTGAGTAATGGAGATCAGTTTCATCTTGCATCAGCTCTGAG
The DNA here is from genome assembly GCA_000404065.3 of Pinus taeda. NCBI lineage: Eukaryota > Viridiplantae > Streptophyta > Pinopsida > Pinales > Pinaceae > Pinus > Pinus taeda. The sequence continues at coordinate 103,235 of APFE031648626.1, forward strand.
CTTCTTCTTAGAAGCCTGTAGCTCTTGGGGTTGGGCCCAACCCAAGTGCCAGGACCTCCTCTGTGTACTGTTATATGTTTTTGCTGTATTCATAGAATAATTTCTACTAGTATATTAAAATCTTGCTTGGTTACCTAGGTCATTTTTGATGATTGAAATAGCTTTTCATGTTTCAAATTGATTTGATAGGTTTAAAACAGAAAGGTCTTTGAAAAAGGCCATCAAGCAACCCTTTATCTCACCTCTCCCTCCTTGGGACCATGGCTGAGACCAAGGTGTCCTTGCTGCCACAAAAACATTGTTCTTGCTTCTTCATGCAATTGCTAGTGTTAGATTCTTAGTTGCAAAAGTTGGTACCAATTGTGATTACATGCTTAGATCCATTCTTGCTTAGTTTTCATAGTTATCTTACATGATTTTCTACCAATAAATTTCCGTTCATCATGGTTGTTTGTTTCTAGGTCAAAATAGGTCAGAATAGCTAGATCTTTGGTTTGCATAGTCTTTATTGGGTCAGTTTTGGAAAATAGTGTGCAGAATACCTGTGATACCTTCCTGCCTACCCTTCCTCCATCAGAAAACCTGCTCCAACCCCCTAACTCAGATTCCTCCCCGTCATTTGCCACTCTTTCCTAACTTGACCTAATTTCCATCTCTTTGTGCAACCTTGCTCCTTCCATCCTCGAACAAAATCCAACCACCTTAATCACTCCTCAACCTCATTCACCAGGTTGTAGACCTCATTCACCAGGTTGTAGACCTCTTCACACCCTCATACAACCTCCTTCTCCACTTTTCCACCTTTCTTCCACCATCAACCCTCCAAAATCCCCTTTCGGAACATCCTGTAGAACACCCTGTAGAACCCCTGCAGACTTCTTGTAGAAGCTCACAAGAGCGGTTTTTCAAGATCCAAACACTGTGAAACTCTATATAAGGGTGCTAGGGACCCCTTAGGACCTCTTCTCACATTCCCAACCTCATGCAAGTGCCCACGCCATTTCTTTTCATCAGTCAACCTCTGCACAGCCAAAAACAGTTAAAGCACATGCATAATAATTCTACAAGATTACTAAAAAATACAAAAAGATGTTTTTTTTTTTTCAGATTTCACTTCAGAAGTGGCTTAGACACATGCACTTAACCTTCCCAAGAGTTAATGGAATCCATTTCTGTAGCTTTCATCCTTTTTGTTGCACTAGGAGGGTTAGTCGGTAAAACCAGGGTTTGTTAGGGTTTGCATTTCCTTTCAGCTTTCAACTTCTTTCTGCAAGTAGATTAGCCTCCTTTGAGTTAGCTTTCATCCATCAAAGTTAAAAGCTTCTTCTAAAAGCTCATAGAAGTTGTCTTAAGCTCCTAGCAGACTTGTGCCAGCTGATCCAGTGACAGCCTGCGACAAGAGCTAGTACTTGTGCATATAGCACCATCGCTTCCAAGTTTTTTTACGAACTACCGGGTTGATAAAAGTAAAGAAGGGAGTCCCAGGAGTTGTAGCATTATTGTTGCAATACTGGAGCCCACAACTTTTGTTGGAATGGTTTGGCCCCTTCCTTAATTGGGATTATGTGTTGGATTATTCATGTGTCGTATGTTTTCAAGTCATCGTATGTCCATGCAAATACATCATGGTACTGTCTGAACATGCGAAAAAAGGCTTGTCACTCTTCTGGTGTGTAACATGTACCAAGATTCACAAACTTCATATCTTTTTTGTTCCCAGATTAATCTGTTTGTGCATCAGTGTGGAACTGTGGGTTTTAGTGTTCTTGGGTCCTTGGAAGCAATTATGCAAGTCATATAGCTTCTCGAGTGAAACCACACCCTTAGGGATGAGGTTTCCTTTACTTGCATTAGTTGTGTCTTGGAGAGACTGCTTGTGCTCGTCTTCATCTATCACGACATCCTTGAAGATGTTAACGTTGGCCATGAACTACAATATATGTTCATCATCATCAAAAACATGTAAATTAGTAATGTTATCAGGGATACATCACTTATACAAAATTTCAACAGAAAAACTATCCCTAAGAAGTGTCATCCTAGCAGCGGCATTTGTGAGACCATCTGAAGCTGCATTACGCATTCTTGGTACATAAATGATATTGAAATCTTGGAAGTTAGAGATAAGTCGCCATACCTCTTGTTGGTAACTCTTAAGACAAGGTGAAACACAGTGTATGGTGTTATGCACTTGACGTACCACGATCTTTGAATTAGCTATCACTTTCAGCATAGACACGTTGAGGCCGGTGACTTTCTGTAAGCCTAAAACGAGTGCTTCATATTTGGTAGTGTTTTTTGTGCACTCGAACCCCAAGCAGCTTGAGACTAATTGCTTCCTTTGCCTCGGGTCTATCAAAAGACACCCGGCTCCAGAGCCATCCTGTGTTTTCGATCCGTCGAAATACAAGGTCCACATGTCATTTGTACAAGGACCTCTTGCCATGCTATTACTACTAACACTACTTCTACTACTGTTACAATGTATTGTACAAGTTTCATTTCCATCAGTTAGGTAAGGAAGGAGACCCAATTGTGTGTCTAGTAGGGTGGGGCTTAGCTATGTGAGATAACACCACAGTTGTGTTTCTAGAAAGCAATTGTCGAACATAAGTTCTGCGAAGGCCAATGGTTTAAGTTGACCATCTAAGGGAGTAATGTTATGTTTCATATATCTCTCTCAGAACACTCAGATCTCATTGTTTCTGCCCTTATATTGAATCCATAAGTGTGACCAATCCGTAGAAAATTATCCTTGCAACTTGTTCGACCAGTCTTTGCTTTCCAGTAAGCCATATGCTTCCAGGATGTCCACAATCACAGTGTTAATGCACAGATGAACTCATCCGTTAGACGGTAAGCAGATGATCACATACCGGATTTCACCAATGGATGTTACACATGTTCAGTGAAGTTAGGTGATCTGTGTAATTACGCCGTAAGGCGTTCCTCTGGGAAGAACTCCCCTCCAGTGCCACGCTGTACCTTCCTGTGCCATTGATTTCATTGTTAGACGATGGAATTAATATTAACCGTTCGATTCGAAATGTTCGATTCATTATCCCTCCCGCGCATTGCATCTGGCATCTAGCCCGGGCATCACATCTGGCATCTGGCAAGCATGCACTGCACTCTGAATCCTCCTCATGCTTTCATTTTCTCCTCCTCATGCTTTTGTATCGTTTGATATCCTCCTTCATGCTTTCATTTTCTAGCGTAAGGAGCCTCAAGGCACTCGAGATATTGAGTGCCCGTTGTTTGCCGGTTCGATTCCCAAACGAAATGCAGAGGCTCTGCCGCTGAATTTCCGAGGATTTCAGCAACAAATTATCATGCAGGCGCCCTGTCAAAGGTACAACTTTTTTACAGCTCGTTTGAGATCCAGTTTTGGGGTTCTGTTCTTTTGTTGTTGGGCTGAAATTGGGTTTACTCAGTGTTAGGTTATTCAGTGGTGTGGGCATATTCTCGGTTTTGTTAATTGAGTGATGCGAATCCTATCTAATTTCTGTAGAAATTATAATTTTCTTTTTCCTGGTGGTTCACGGCGTCTGGCACATTGTCTGTGAATTTCAGGGTTTTTGCAAATTTCATTATTATTTAAATTCAGGGTTTTGTTGTAACTGGGGTTCAATTTTGGCTGTAATTGATCTGGTGTTTATCCAAATGCACATGGAATTGCCAGCCATAACCAGACTTCACGAATATCTTCATAACTTTGAACGGAAGCCTGTCGATAGTAGCTCTGTTAAAATAAGGTTTTCGCTTGATGGTGGACTTGGGGGTGAATGGAAGGATTCAAAAGTGTCTAGGTCATGACGAAGATGCCATTTTTCACCGTAGATTATAAATCCTGGCACAACTTCTATGAAGTGGAATTACTTTCTTTCTTTTCTTGTTCTCTTGGTGTGTCTCTTTATTCCAAAATTGGACATTATTGCAGTCTGTCGCTAGATGGGGTATCCAGTGATAATCAAGTTTCTGCAACAAAATGCTGCTTAGGTTGGAGAAATTTTTTAAAGCAATGGTAGCAGGGGTCTGGTCTGATGATCCTACCATGCAGTTAGAAGCATCAACTCAATTCAGGAAGCTTCTCTCTATTGGTAATAGTCTTGAGTATATGTATCTTTATTACCATATTCTTTTGCCTTTAGGAAATGGCCATCTGAAAAAATATATGTGACAGAACGCAGTCCTCCAATTGAGGAAGTTATCGCTGTGGGTGTGGTCCAACCAGCTGAAACTCTTGGAATCTCTAACAACAGTAAGTACATTGCATCATCCAGCTTGGTCAAAGGGGCTGATTCCCTTTCCTGATCTGAAATATCTGAACCATGTCTTTCACCCTCCCAAACTGTTCCATAAAGGATCCCGTCAACAGGCCCTTCCAAAACCACACATCACCAACAAAATTTCAGGAGGAAAAAACGCAATTCCAGATCCATATTGGTGAAAAGATAATACAATGTAACGCTTCCTATGGGCATTTGTCAACACCCTGAAAGTCAGTGGAGGCAGAAGTAAGACGAGATACCTTTCTTCCTATGGCCACTTTCCAAAGCCCTGGGAGAGTCAGTGGAGGTGAAAGAAAGGCGAGAAGGCAATAAAAAAGCTTCTAGAAAAGCTTTACAGGGAGTCTTGGTGGGGATAAGGCACAGGAATCGCTGTAGCGGGGCCCATGAAGCTATGAGAATTGCTGTAGTTAATAAGCTATTGCTAAAGCCAGCAAGCCAAAAAGATTCGCCAGCAAAGGAAATATGGAGCTGTAGTTAAGATTCTATTTGTAAGGCTAGTAAAAATCCACTAGGAAGAAAGTCTGCAAGGGTGTGGAGCAGAGAGAGGGCTTGTGAAAACATAGCTCCTGAGCCAGCCTGTGGACGTAGGCCAGAACAGTTCCTAAAACATGAAGGAAAACCCAATGCATAGGCTGTTGAGTATCCGGGTTTGTGTTACTAACATAATCTATATGAAATTTTTGTTATTGCTTCTCCTTGGGGAATTGTTCTCCATCTCTGTGTGCAGTTGGAATAAATGTTTTCTTCTCTTAGTGTATGTTCATTTATGTTCTTAATTTCTGCACCATTTTTTTGTTGAGTATCTAAGCTTTTGTAAGAAACATAATGTATATGGTAGATTCCAACTTCTATCACTCTATCTTCCCCGAACAGATTCCAACTGCTATTACTATCTCCCCTCTGCCTTTGCCTCTGCCTCTGCCTTTAAAGTAGATTCCAATGGTTCCTCTCCACCTCGCCCCAAAAACTGCAACATGGTTGACACCGCCTTGCCCTAAAGACAGGCAACATGGGTGGCATTGAACATCATCACTCATATTGCTTTATATCACAGGTTTGCCAATAAACTACCCACAATAGCATATATGAATTTTTTATTATTTCTTCTCATGGCATTTTTCTCCATCTCTATGTACAGTTGACATGGATGTTTTTTTCTCTTACCGTATGTTATTTCTTGTTCTAAATTCCAGACTACAGTAGCCTGTCTTTTTTATTCAATTCTGAATGGCAATCTGTTGGTTTCCAGTTAAACGACCTTCCCTTCATTGGTATGTCATTCTACGACAAACCCATTGATGATTTTAAAGAAATGGTAGCACGGGTCTGGTCTGATGATCCTACCATGCAGTTAGAAGCATCAACTCATTTCAGGAAGCTTCTCTCTATTGGTAATGGTCTTGAGTATATGTATCTTTATTAACATATTTTTTTGTCTTTAGGAAATGGCCTTGTGGAAAAATATATGTGACAGAACGTAGTCCTCCAATTGAGGAAGTTATCGCTGCGGGTGTGGTCCCTCGACTTGTAGAGTTTCTTGCAAGGGATGATTTCCCTCAGCTTCAGGTATGATCTTTTTTTCACTTGAGATTCTAAGTATTGAATTGACATTATATTGTGGTAATCTAATATCGTTTTAATTTTGTCATATTATAGTTTGAGGCAGCCTGGGCTTTAACAAATCTTGTGTCAGAACCTCAGAGCATACCAGATTTGTAATTGATCATGGAGCTGTGCCCAAGTTTGTGTAATTTCTTAGTGTTTCCAGTGATGATGTTAGAGAACAGGTTGCATTTTGGACCTTTCCATCCATTTATGTTACTCAATTGACATTAGTTGCATTTACAAGTTTTCTTCCTTGTATTCTTATGTCGCCGGCCTTGATTTATCTTGAATACAGGTTGCCGAGTACCTGTTCAGGACAGGCTCCTGTGTTCAGCTTCACAAATCATATTATCCACTGTGTCAATGAATTTTTGCCACCAGATATTCTGATGGAGAAGATCCCTTATATTTAATTGTGGCAGAAATGAATAAGAAAAACAAGGCTGAAAATTTCAAGAACGCTTTTGAGATCAAGCCTCTAAACCTTAATCTTAAAGCAGGTGAAGCAGGGTATGGTCCTTTCACTCGGCGTTGGACTCAATCTCAAAATTATTATGATACAAAGGCAAAGGTTGCTGAAGAAAACACTGATGCGAACAAAGAGGCAGATGCAGCCAAAATAGAGGAAGCCATAGCAAATAGAAACTGCTGAGGATGATGGAAAGCTTGTCGACATTGATGCTCCTGCATAATGCTCCTGTATCAGAAGATGCAAAGGTGTATTCTTTGCATGATTTTGAACTCCCAATTTCACTTGCTGGACTGCAGAAGTATGGGGGTGCTCAAGGGGCCCCTTTAGCTTTTATGGCTAGAAAGCAGAAGATTGAGTCAACTTGTGGAGTGCAAGTTCCTAGCAATGATGGAAGGAGGCATAGTCTGACATTAACTGTGAATGATTACAGGCGTGGAAGAGGCCTGCTGTCCACATACCTACCTATCCACATACCTATTTATTTTCAATAAATTTGAAGAAATGCATGTTTTTGCTTTAATAATATGTATACTCCTGAATTTTCTGAACTGTAGTTTTGTGGGCCAAATGTTTTTTGTATTGTATGGTATCCACATTTGAATTCAGATTCTATCTTGATAACTATCATTTCTTAGTATGTTTTTATGAATATATTGCATTGTAAGTGTTCTTTCTCTTCTTACATTGGAAAAGAGAATACGGCTGTCTTTGACAATGTGAATTTGTTGAAGATGCAAAAATTCCCTTGCTTTACATGAGCCAACTTGACCTTCAATAGAAACGTTGTTGAACACAATGAGAAGTTTCATGTTTCTTTAGAGAGCATCCTGAAGGCTTGTGTAATTCCTGCATTGTTTTGGTTGATGCCTTGCTGAGGAATCATTGAGACTCATCATGGTTTTGTGGTCCAATCAGAACCTATTCAATACTCACCTTCATTGACTATATACCCTGTCAAAACTCTCAAGCCAGTAGGGCTCGGGCACAATGTTAGTTCCTCAATACGGTGATCAAAGTCTGTCATCAACATTACAATTGTCTTCACGCATCCTTTTTCTAAATGAATCTATATTACATGTGCTTGAAGAACTAGCTTTGAAGTCTCTATCTCCGGCAATGTTCAGGTCTAAGTTCATGTAGGCAATTCTATGTTGAAATTATACTTACATACCAGAATCTTATATTGGCGGAAGACCGTTACTCAAATGTCTACCAAAAAGAGCACCCATTCTGACACACCACCTATGTAGAGGAAGAAGCCTCAAAAGTGTTTGGGCTCCTTTTCTCTATCATGGCTGGGGAAGTAGCCAAGAGTAAATATCTTTGCAGGCATGAAGTCCAATAAAAATAATGTATAAGACATATTTGACAACCAACAATTGCATCTAAAATGCAAAATATGTTCCGGACCTTTCAATAAATGTGGAGTCCAGCAGAATGTGAGGCTAGCACTATCATCGAAATTCAAACCAGATATGAATCTTTCAGTCTTACGATATTATGGGACAATAACATCACTGATATATGAACTATATATCAAGATTTCAATCCTAAAATATAAGTGTTGGATGCTTCACTGCAAAGCCTAGAAGCCTTCTTTCAAATGTAACAACTGGATGATGCACAGAAGTTGATGCTGATAGAAGTCCGTATGGAGCGACCAACCCTTAACATGGTGGTGGGCTCTTGTACGAGAAGCCTTCTTTCAAATATAACAACTGAATGATGCACATAAGTTGATGCTAAAAGACGTTAGTATGGAGCGACCAACCCTTAACATGGCGGTGGCGGTGGGCTCTTGTACGAGACTTAGTCAACTCAAATTCACCTCCTACACAAACTTTGATATGCTTCAAGCAAGAAATGCAAGATAGGTTATACTTGAAGGGGAAAGCAGAGGAAATCATGAAGCAATGGATTCACGTAAGGCAAGTACATGGTCAAAGGCATCAAACAATATTTTTGATGGCTTCAAGTCCATGTTGATGAACTTGGAAGTTCCTCGACACACTTCTCATAGGACTCTCAACCAAAATATCCAAATAAAAATGGACTTGCTTAGTATAAATGCTTTGGAGAATGCTTTACAAGTAGCTTTCGAGTTTGAGGCCAAAGCTTCAGAAGAAAATGTACTAAGCCTCTACCAACTAAAACAAGGTTCTCGAAGCCTTATCTTTTAGAACTGTCTCTATTAGTAACTCAGAGCAGCCTTTAAATCAGGGAAATGACAAAGGTAAGAAAAAGTATAGTAGTTATCATAAATATGCATGCATGATAACTACCGTGTATTGCTCAAAAACCTTGAATAACATAGAACCAGTGTTATTGGAACCAGACCGGAACTGGTGAAATCAGCCGGTTTGATCTTTTTGACACCCAAACGGGTCTGGTTTGAGGTCTGGAACCGGAAATGGCCAGTTTGGTATTGCATTGGCTAGTTAGGTACCAAACTAGCCAATTCTGCACAATTTGATTAAAGATGTTCCAAACGTAATTATTTTTTAGAAAAAAACAAGAATTTTTGAGTGGGGTAGCCAAGTATTCAAGCATGTGTCTTTAGTATTGCTTATGCAATTCATAACATTACCATGAAATGACTTTGGATGTTTGAGAGTGTTTGAGAGTAGTTCTGACCTCATTGAATTTCATATGGAGAAAGTAAAATTTTAGATCTCACTCAAAATTTAATAGACTTGACAACCTTTTTCAGTATTTCAAGATTGTGGGGATTGCCACATTTCCATTGGCTTTCATTATGTATGAGGGTATGAACTAGTAATTAATCAAGAACACTAATCTCTCTATGTACCTTAATGTTAGTGACATTGGTTGATGAACTCTTCTCTTAGAACCCTACTAAAAATGTACCCATCACTGAAACAAAATCTTGACTTGAGATGCTACTTTTTTTGCTATCTTATTTTAATGCTTAGAGGGTGATATTGATAATGGAGATCCTAATATAGAGAATGATTTTGATTATATGTAGGTATTTGTTGTAGCATGTTTTTTTTTTTTTTTTATGCTAACGGTCATCTGGACCCTATTTGTTGATGTTTTTTCGGTTTAGAGATGGATTGTACTACCCTGTTTGTTGATGTTTTTTCGGTTTAGAGATGGATTGTACTTGATGCCATTTTTGTTATTTGCTTCTATAGGACCTACATAATGCAAGGGCCACACAATTTCCACTGAAGCATCAACTTGGGTTAGCCTCTATGTTTTGGATGATTACACAATAGATAAAATTGGCCAGCACTTATCAAAAATTCCATCTAGCCAGATAGTCGATGCTCAATCCTACTTTATATTTTCTAAGCAAAACCAATAACTCCACGAGGATAACATGATCCCTATTTAGCAAATACACCGGCTGCCCGCCCAAATGGCTGGTACCTATAATCATAGCCCTGTATGGATAAAAACTGATGACTGCGACTTACGTTGGCTCTATACATTGATGACAGTTTCTTTAGCTTTGCCAACAATCATTGTACTGTAGTATAGACTAAATGGACACTGGAATTTCCATTATCCAGAAGATGGAATCTTACCCAAGGCATTTACAAAAGTTGTTGCCAACCCACAACTGGTTGAAAATAATCTCCATCATCATAACAAACAACAAACTTTATGCCCATAATATGCACAAATGGTAACACATGACACATCTCCCAAACCAATGGAGTCCAACTAAAGTCTAATCTGAGATGCTCCATTCTCAACACTTTATACATAAAAAAACTTGTCTGTAATCGGCCTCTCTTTGCACTTTTTGGGGCAATTGCTAGTTATATTAAGTTACTTGAAAAATCAGTCTCCTACAATGTATTTCCGGTATCAGAGGAGGGAAACGGTTATTTCCATTGATTGAGGAATCATTTAGGCAATTTCAGTCTTATAGAAAAGATTTGTGTTGGTTCAGCCTGGGCCCGAAACTTTTTCGTTGTCATCTAATTAATGAATGCATTATGTTGACCATAACAAAATATCCATTTTCAGAATACACATTATCGTTCACCCTTGCTTTCAACAATGCCCATTCACATGTCGCTATTCTTCCCCGCTCTATGCCTTACGGCGTTTCCTTTGCAACATAAGGTGCAAATGCTAGTTATAGATATATGTAACATTTGTTATAGGTAAAATGTTGGTTATATAAACATCGATTATGTAAATCCATATAAATAATTTACCTTGCCCACTATACGACATTTTTAATATATTAAAAAAATTAATTTTTAGGACAATGCAGTTTTCGCTCCCCTTGCTACCTTATACAACATTTATATTTGGAGTATGAGGGCCCCACATCTGGTCATTTATACCACAGATTGTATATTATAATATATTAAAAATGATCAATGTAATAGTACATGTTCCCCCACTTAACCCCACAACTAACTATTCAACTGATAGATGGTCAAAATGTTTACCCCGTGAGGTGAAGTTATCTTGGGAGGTGTCTTTGGGTTCTTACTTGCATGGAGGCTAATGGTATGTTGCAAACCCGAAAAGATCCAGCTATTGAGATCACTCTTATCCAAGGGTTGTGATCATTTTCAGGCGCAAAACTGCGCATGTGTTAACATAAATCTTTTGGCCGATAGACTTGAGATTTTGTCTCCCATCTCACGGTTCGAGTTCTCCGTCGACTGGGTACTCTACTGTTCATGTGTTGCAACGTGATTTTGGTGAGGCGACAACCCTAACTCCATTTCACCTTACGCATTGCCACACTACGCAGTTGATGTGGGTTTATAACTCATGGCACTATATGCCTATATAAGTACTAACAATTATATAAGTCAAATCTTATAAACGGAATTATATTCGTCATTAATAGTAGCTTTATCAAATGGCAATCCTTGTGACTTGATGGAGTGTTAAACCCTAATTTAGTTTCAATGGTAGTTGTTTCTAATTACCTTGTTTGAATTCAAAGGGTTAACAATGTTGAATGATGCAAAATGGCTATAATGAGAACGTAGTCAATTACAAATATTTTACATTTTCAAGAAGAAAACATTTCATGTAAGTGAACATTTCATTTCAGATGGAAATTCAAGTATTGTATTTATAGTTGAGTTACTATAACACATAAATCAATGCACATTGCCAATAATTAACCTTTTTTTTCACATTGAAATCATTTTACACTATTAATATAATTACTTTCAAAATTAATGTACATAATACATCTAGTTACATGAAATAAGAAATCGACATCTGCATTGAAATTAATGCATTTAGTGCAAGCAATCAAACATGATTATAAACCAACATACACACTTAAGTTAATGCATCTCATGCAAGAAATCATATAGGATTAGAGATCAACATGTACACTAAAATCAATGCATCTAGTGAAAGCAATCAAATTGGATTAGACATCAATGTCTACAGTAACATAAATGCATATATTGCAAGCAATCAAATAGGATTAGAAATAAGCAACTATGCTGAAATTAATACATCTAGTGCAATCAATAAAATAGTATTAGCAATCAAAATTTAAACTAAAATCAATGCAATTATTTCAATTAAAATCCAAAATATTCATGACTTTCTAAATCCACCTTCTTTTAACTTTCGTAAAAGTCTTACTTCCACTTCCTCCATTGTTAATAACGTTCAATGTTGTATAACACTATATAGTATCCATATTTTTCTTTCTATATCTCTTTCTTCTTCCCTGTCATTCTCTCCCCTCCACCTCTGTGTTTATCTCCCTCCCACTATCCCCCTCCTCCTCTCCCCCATCTCTCTCTCTTTCTTTCTACCTCTCACTCCCTCTCTATCTACCTATCTTTCTTCCCTTTATCTACCCCCACCAATCTATATCTATATCTCCTTCCATCTACCTTCTTTTGAATCTTTATCTTCCCCCACGAAACCCCTACACTCACTCTCTCTATTATCTATTTTAAAATCACTCCATCCCTCTTCTTCTATTCTCTTTTCCTCCTCCCCCCTATATATATCTCTATATCCCTCTTACTCTCCTTATTTGTCTCTCTATCTCACCCCAAAACATATGCACTCTCTCTCCATATAGACTTGTCTCTCTCACCCATCCTCTTCCACTCTATCTCTTTATCTTCCCCTTCTCTCCGTCATTGTTCTGCTTCTCCCCCCTCTCTACTTCTCTCTATTTACTCCCACTCTCCTCTCTCCCTCACTCTCTGTCCATCTGTCCCTAGTCATTCCCTCTCTCTCTCTTCTCTCTAATTGTATCTCTCTATGTATTTCTTATTCCCTCCCTGTCTCCTGTCACATAACTCCACCTCTCTCTTCCTTCCTATATACTTCTTTCTATCTTCCTTCCTCTCTATCTAATTATCTCCCATCTCCCTCTGTCTCTACCCCCCATCAAGCTCTCTCTCTCTCTCTCTCTCTCTCTCTCTCTTTAACCTTTAACTTTGTCACTAACTCCCTCCTTTGGTCTCTCTCTCTCCCTCTCTCTACTATCCATCTTTGTGTCTCCCTCTCTCTCTTCCTCTTATCTCTCTCTCTCTCACTCCTCTCTTTTTCTCTCCCTTCCCCCCTCAACTACTCTCTACACCACTCTCTCTCCATCTCTCCCTTGTCAATACCTCTTACTCTCCATGTAATTTTTCTTCCCTCCCTCTTTCTCCCCCTCTAATTCCATAACTCTCTCTCTCTCTCTCTCTCTCTTGTTGGAATTAAGGTTTTGTTGCATGTGCATTGATGATGCAGGTGTTGTGTTCAATGTTTGATGGTTGGTAATGATGTCAACTTGCGAATGTGTTGTATTTCGCTTGAATGTGTATGATTTTATGTATATGCTTGTTTTCCAATTATGCAGGTCGTTGAATGAAACATTACCATGGTATAGGTATACCTAGAATTGCCATTACCTTGGTATTTGTTTGTGTGTGGTCCAATTTAGCACTTGGTATTAACATTATAGGTATAGGTTTTTCCATGGTATCTTCTTATGGTATTGGCTTGGAAATTACTATGGTACGAGGTTGTGTGGTATTGGATAACCATATTTACCTGTGGTATTCACCTAAATATTACCATGGTACAATGGTCTGTGGAATTGGCATAACCATGGTATTGACCTAGAGATTACTATGGTACATGTGTCCTCAGTATTACCATGACCATGGTATTTTTCCCAAGGTAATGATTGGAGATTGTTTAGGATATTTTGAAATATATTTTTGTGAGTATTTTGAGTGTGTGTGAGGATTGATTGTTGGTGTGAGAGTGAGAGTGTGCTACAATACTTTTTCTACTCTATTGTATATTTGTAGGTATGTTGCGTGGAGTACGCATATTAGTTTACCATTTTTAGATTGAGATTAATGTAGTTGTTAGGTTGCTTATAGTGAGCAGATTTGTGAGCCCAATTTGAAAATGCATGAAACGTGGTTGAAATGGAGGTGTTGATGGTGTTGAGGCTCATAGTAGAATATGTGTATATAAGGTGGGGGCTTGCTAGTAGACATATCAATACAGGAAGCAAGTTTCTCCAAAGTTCAGTATTGTTGGGTGAGGCTTGTTGGTCATGGTGGCTTCTAGTGAATGGTTATTCATAGAGTCATGAGGGAAGAGCCTTTTTGACTGATGATTTCTAGAAGATTATCTTGATAGTCGAGTCTTCCAGCTAGTGGGTGCTATCTCCTCTATGTAAAAATTTGTTGAACATAATAGAATATTTCAGTAGAGGGAGTAAGAAGTGGTTTTTTTCCCTAAAGAGGGTTTTCCACGAGAAAACATTTATGTCCTTTTGTGTGCAGATTTTCCTTGTTGATTATTTATGGTGAATTTGCATGCTTTGATACTTGATTTCGTGTTTGTTTCATAACTATATCTAATGGATTACTAGATCCTCTGTTTTGGTAAAAATAATTAAACGTTATGTAAATCCTGTCACTACTGACTCACCCTCCCCCCACCACCCAGTAGTAAGGTCATTTCTAAAATTCGGTATTAGAGCAAGGTTCTCTCGGTGAAGCTTGATTTATTGAGAGAAGATCATGGGATTATAGTGAAGAATAACAAGAAACGATATAAGAAGAAGGGGTTGCAAACAAATCAATAGTGTTGAAAATTTTGAAGAGTCTCTCTCCTTGTCAAAGGTATGGAAGATTGTACTCTTAGTCATGGTCATTTCCCTTTCCATTCTAGTGATGATGATTTTGGAGTCATTGAAGAAGTTGATGATCGATGTTTGAAGGTTATTCCTCAAGATATGAGGAAGGTGTATTTCCAATACAATTATTTGAGGATGAAGAGCTTAAGAGATTAGTAACCCTTGAAGAAGAAAACAAAGCTCACGTGAGGTTGATGGGGAAGGTTACATTGGAGAATAGAGATCTGAATAAATTTCTTCAGATTCTTGAGGAGAGAGAGCATGCTTTCAAGAATGAAATTTCTGATCGGAAAACATAGTTAGAGAAGATAAGAAAAGTTGAAGAAGGTAAGAAAAATTGAAGAGGAGCTTGGTAATCAGCTAAAGGAATAGATCAACTATTGTCAAAAACTTGAAGAAGAAAAAGAAGAAAGAAGATCAAATAAAAATGGAAAAAATCAGGAAAAAATCATAAATCCCAAAGCAACAAGTTCGAGAACCAATGAAGGAAGTCATGATCAAGGTCAAGATCCAAGTCAAGAGACAAATAATGTGTCAAGAAGAGTTTTGAAAAATATTTGATGTTTTAGCTATGTGAAATTTGGGCACATTTCAGCAAATTGGAGAAACAAAATTCAAATCATCTCAAGGAAGACAAGCTGCCAGATGAAGAGAAATCATAAGCAGGCCCATCATTTTCTAGGTACAAATATGTCCTTCATGGCTAATATTTTTGTGTAATGATTTTAGCCATAAAGGTATTCACTATAAAAGGAAGCCCTTTCTTCCATATATTGGGCATATTGGATGCTTTAGCTCTGATAATTTAGGCGATAGAGCCAAATATTGTTTGTTTCATGTAGTCCTTGAGGGACCTAATTAATATTGGAGGAATAAAAATGAAGTGGAAGAATATTCAAGCAGGAAGTGGTACACTAAGGTTTGGAAAAGAAAGAATAAAAAATAATTGAGGCCATCTCGGCCTCAGTGGGGGCATGAGGAAGAAGGATCACAAGTTTAATAGGAGCTCCTGTAGGGAATAAGGGTTTCTATAACAACTGGTGTACGTTTTAAGCTATTCTTGTGTGGTGTTAAAAATGAATGTATGGGGTAAGACCAACAATATAGCTCCATGATTTTTATGCAAAAACAATCTCTAAATTTGATAATAATAAATATTTTCCAACAACATAATAGTTGATCCTATCTTTATAAATAATTATATATAATTAAAAGTAAACTAGTGATAAATTCTTCTTCCATGACAATAGGGGGTTTTTAGAATATATTGAACTTACATTAATTTAAATTATCTCAATTTTATTTCCAATGAACATATGAATAAAGTTAAAGATGAAAATTTTTTTTAAATAATTAAAAATTAATTATTAATGGGGTTAATAATATTGAATTATAAATATTAAATAAATTTTCTTCCATAAATTCATATTGATTCATTAAAAAATATTTAATTAATATATAATGTATTAATTAATATTTGAATTCAATATTGATATTTAAATTAACATGTATTCTAACTTAGAGAAGAAATGACCTTTTTCATGACATTTTTTTTCTGGTTAAGTTTAATCAAAATATGACAAATTGTTTCTAAGACTTGAGTTTAAGTTGTTTAATCTGTTGAATTTAAATGTTCGAAGAGGTTTCTCAAGGCGTTAAATCTATTTATGCATTCAAAAATTCATTTTTAAACATAAAAATTCAAACTTTTTATTGAAATTGTTTACCTTTAAGTTAATATTTTAATTAATATGCCTACTAAATATTTAACCCTTCACTCCACTTGGAAAACAACAGTAACGACATATAGAGATTAGTTCTACGAATAAAAAGAAAAGACATAAAATTAAAATTAATATATCACATATATTAATTGAATATAAGATATATAATTAAAACATTTATTTAATAATTTTAACTAGATAATATTAATATATATTTTAATAAGTGTTTTAAATAAATATATGAAAACTTGGCAAATATATTAATATGTACTTTAATAAAACGTTTTAAATTAATAGAAAAGCCAACATAGACACTATCAAATTAATGTATGATAAAGCAACAAATCCACTATCAAATTAACTTTCATAATTGGAATAAACTTAACGGAGCCCTAAACTTAGAGAATTCGATAGGTGAAACCAGGGTTGGAATTTGGATTCTTTATTACCTGTCAAGCAATTTTTTTTTGATGTTTTGGGTTTTTATGTTGGCCATCAAGGAACGTTATGTCTAAAATTTTGCCTTTCAATCAAAATATTTTGATAATAAATCGACCCTTCATCAATAAAAGTTTAATTAAAAAA
>APFE031648628.1:0-24976 GCA_000404065.3 Pinus taeda
AATGACGCTTTAAGAAGAAAATGATGATACAAATAACAAATATGAAAGGAATCAAGAAAAAAATTATGATACAAATGATGCTTTAAGAAGAAGAAAATGATGATACAAATGACAAGTATGAAACGAATCAATAAGGTCCTTGTAAGTGACATACTTATTATGATCATAAAAATTATATAATCACATAATGCATTATTGTGCAAGTGAAAAATAGTATTAAGAATTGCTCTCATCTTAAGGTACATTACACCTTATAGAAAAATATAAAAAACATTTCACCCTTTAATATACAATTTGTGTATATTGCAACACATAACCAAGTTTTAGCAATATCTATGTGAATTACTAAGACATAAATGAATGGAAACTAAAGTTAAAGCCTCACAAAGCTTAAAGTTAGCATCATATTTATATTTTTATATGCTTATACCAATTAATATACTCAAAGCTCAATAACCTAATAGTTATGTATTGAAGATGCATACATATTTATATATAAGAGCATTTGAGTTTTCTTCCATGCATTTACAATTTGGCATAACAAGGATGGAGCTATATGTTCCCATATGTCCCAAGGCGAACACACTTGCATTTTGCACAATGTGTACTATAAGCTCTTAGATGTCGATCATGCACAGATGCTTCTTTGCATGTTCCCTTGTAATTTGCATCAAGCAATCAAAACGATAAGAAAAGTTGATGCCAAAGATAAGCATTGAATTTCTATGCAAAAAGTTAAACCAACAATGACAAACAAAAGTTGTTGATTTCACCAAGAAAGTTTAAGAAACAACAAAAATGAGCTTTCAATTCACGAAAACATGTTAACAACAAGAACATTATTACTAACACCTACAATTTTCACAATATCAAGAAGGGGAATCCAATGCAATTAGTTCAAGATATATAAAATTGTGTTTACAAAGTCTATTCATGAATATAACTCCTTATCTAAATGAATTATGCCCATTGATAATTTAAAATTAAACATTAATAAATATATACTCACCGTAACCATTATTGAAGTTCCAATTTGAGAAAAATCCATAGAAAATTGTTCAATTAATAAATTAACAATAAGGTAATATAGAAGGGAAAAAATGGGAAATTGCACAAAGCTGTGTTGGGGCCTTCATTTTGAATTTTGAAAGTTTTGAAGGTATTAAGGCAGAAAACAACTAGCGGGAGCAATGGTAGAGTTGCGGAAGGGAAGAAGGACCATGCAATAGAGGGGAAGTTGCAACAAGGTGTCGAGAGCAAGCAGAACCAACCAAGCGGGCAAGGAGGAGAGTGGGAAGTAGTGGAGGGCAAAGACAGCCGAACGAAACTGGCAGTGGGTGCAGCGGAGGAGAAGATAAAAGGAGAAGCATGCATGAAGAAGGGGTTGGTATCTAGTAGGAGCTAGAAGCACAGAGGAACAGGATCCGAAGACCTGAGCGGTTGCAGAGTGGCTAGAGCTAGGCTTGGCCTGAGGTCTAAGGCATCTTGTGGCCATGGTATTTTATGTATTTGATCAAGGCTTTACACTTGATGTATAATGTAATGAATCTTCTTTTGAGTTAATATGAATGAACCAGTTTGCATGGAATTGTGATTAAGAATATTGTTCTGGTTTACAGACCCACTCAAAATTTTATATGAATGGTCTTTTCTTGGATGAGTATGGTAATTGTAACAATATGTTGTTGTGATGAATGTATTCTTTAAGATACTTATGAGTTAATGTCTAGATCCTCCTTGATATCCCTATAATCCTTCTTAGTTTTGGTCACGACACGCCTTGGGTGAGACTCGTTACCCTTTGGGTAAGGTGAAAATGCCGACGTTGTCCTAGACTACAACAAACCCTTATTGGCCCCTTGTGCCTGAACCGAGGGTCTTTCCCTAATGACATTTTTGTGCCAACAAATGGTTCCATTTCCAGGACCTGAAATCATAAGGAGTGGTTTGGAAGATGGTATCAAGGATATTTAAGAAGGAGATTCGGGACTGGTGGGATAACCGAGTAGATAAGTTTGTGTCAGAGCAGGCTACTCGTCAAGCCAACCCATTGCTAAGGTAAATGAAGAAATTTTATACTCATACCATGCGAGTGATCAATACAAGATCTTCTAGTATAAATTTCCGGAAGACTTGTATAACTGGTTAAGGAGATTAAAAGTGAAGAACTGGCCAGAAGGACCTACGCCAGCCTGTCGCGACTGGGTTCCTGTAAACCTCGCAACACTCCAACAATTGGATAGTGATCTAACGAGGGCAATCGATTTATGGGTAAAGACTACCATAGAGGGGTACGTAGTTGAGTTCATAGCAGAGAATTATCAGGGTTTCTCAAAAGCGGATGCGGTTTTTAAATCGAGGTTGAGAGGGAAATTAGTGAACGAGGTGCCCTTGTGGATTAAGATGTTGATGGCGGAGGAAGGGCTGTTACCTTTACATGGAGTAAATATGGTAGCGTAAAACCCCAGTATTGGGGGAAGGATCTAAGGGGAGAATGTTGTCGTTTGAGGAAACTTAGATGCTATTGAAGGAATATATATAGAAGGATTGTAGAGAGATAGAGATATTAGGGTGCAAAGGAGAGCGCTACTAGCAGAAAAGTGGTGGGAAAGATTAGTACACGCACTGAAGGAGAGACGCATGGGACCCCACCAAGAAGGAGTGGTGTCAGGGAGTCTGAAAGAGGGAAATAAGATGGAAAAGGATGCAGAGCAAGAATGGGATGTCGACTCGACAGATAAGAGCCAGGAGAATGACAAGGACTCTCCCTCTCAAGTTGCGGGTAAGATATTGAAAGGAAGCAATCATGACATTTACGAGGAGGAGACAAAAGATGAGATTTTCAATGTGATGAGAAGATTGTTCGCAGAGGATGATACGTCAGATGAAGTCCAGTAGAAGAATCCCCAAAGTTTAGGTAGTGTTCACCCCAACCTTCCCCTGGTGCTTTACAAAAACCCTGCTAAATTTGTTGCTAAGTTGATTAAGGTGATACGAGTACACAATGTGCATGAAAGATATAAGACGAGTTTTAATACATCTAATAGCAGTGTGCCTAGCAGTATTAGTAACCTAGGATTACAAGGATCTCAGCAACCCAGAACCCAAGCATTCGTGCTCCTATTGCATACTCGAACCAACATGGTAGGATCCTTTACGAGATATCCAGAGTTCGTTGGTAGAGGGAATGAATATGTGGAACAAAATTGGTACCTATGTGAAGCTATATGGAGAGTTCGCCAAACACTGAATAACGTGAATTCGATTGACTTCTAGACTACATTAAGAGAGAGCTCTAAGGTGGTTTATCAAATGGGTAGAGCTAAATTAAAATCGTTCGTTGGATGACATAAAGAGAGGCTTCATCCAAGAGTCCAAAGTACCACAAACATATCAACAATGACTATCAGAACTATGGGAGATCAAGCAGAAGGAAGGAGAGACTGCTTGGGAATTGATGTAGAGATTCAAAGATGTTATCAACAAGCTAAGATATACCATAGGTCCTAATCACCAGAGGGATTGGTTCATTAGAGCACTCTTACCCCTTACTAGGACACCTTTGACACAACAGAAGATTGGAACTCTCCAAGATGCCCTAGAGAAAGCATCGCGTATAGAAGCCATGGTAGGATATCCCCATAAGTATCA
The DNA here is from genome assembly GCA_000404065.3 of Pinus taeda. Lineage (NCBI taxonomy): Eukaryota > Viridiplantae > Streptophyta > Pinopsida > Pinales > Pinaceae > Pinus > Pinus taeda. The sequence continues at coordinate 3,652 of APFE031648628.1, forward strand.
GGGAAGGATGGGATCACAAGACCCATTGATCATGGGCCTTCAAAATCAAATCACCAATCTAATAGAGAAATTAAAAGATTTACAACCAATTCGACTGGTGAGACCAAATGTATGGTGCACTCACTGCCTAATAAAAGGCCATGTGGTGACTGAATGTCCAAGACTGAGAAGCCAAAATAGTTTAGTGGGAATCGCAGGATCATTAGGGGCCCCGCCAATAGCAGGTGTTGCGATGGTAGGATCACAAGGAACTTTCCTGAGCTGAAATTCGCAAGGCTACTGTGAAGTTTGTAGAAACTATGAACATTTTCCACGAATATGTCCAATATTGCATCGACGACTCACGACATCGATCAGTGTAGAGCATTAGATGACCTAGCAGAATGGCTAGATAGGTCAACATTCAAAATAAATGAAACTAGTTGTAGAGGATGGGGAGGAGGTATGAGAGGAGGAAGAACAGGGGGTAGAGGACCTGTAAGGTACTACAATTATGATCAAGAGGGACATGTCGCCAGAGACTACCCACTCCCAAGAAGGCCTTGGTGCTCACAATGCTAGGTCAATGCACATGCCACAGAAGATTCTCCCGAGATGATTGCAAAATGGGAAGAAAGAACCAGATAGAGGGTAACCAATTTGATCAACACAAAACCACAGACAACTGACATGCTTCCATTAGCTAATATAAACATACTTACCAGAGGGGGTAAGAAGACAGGGGATGATTAGGTTATGGTAGACCAGCCTTAAATTGTTCGAGTAGCATCCCCGAAGTGGTCATACAACCCCACCCAACAGAAACAATAATATCAAGAAGCAACCAAATTGTTTGATAGTTTAACAGAGACAAAAGAAGACAAGAAAAAGGACTCAGGCGTAGCTAAAAAATTGAAGAATGGTTTAGGATATTCTTGCAAATTGTTGATAATGAATAGATAATAAAGGAGTTGTGCAGGAGTCTGAAAGCAATGTTACCAAAAGAAGAAGAGAAAGGAGAAATACTATCAACAAATCTACCTGAAAGACATTCGAGGAGGATACGGAAGAACAAGAAAAGAACCAGTAGGGAACTCTGGATTGATGCTCAAGTTGCAGGATTTTAGATCAAAGATACAATGTTATATTTGGGATTCGATCAGGGTATTTTTTAAGGATTTAAATATTTTCTTATATATAGTACTGTAGGCAACTATTCTAGTTTGAAAATTCATATGTATAGAATGTGGGTGAATATTCAATAAAAAACATATAATTTTCTATTAAAATCGGTAAATTTTTGGTGAATATCATCCACTTACTCATATACATGTAAAAAATAGGTGAATTTTTAACCAAATTGGTGAATATTTTTTTCAAAAAGTGTCCAAAAAATAGCCCATTTGCTAAATTTCACCCCTAAAATTTTCCCTATATCCGATGTAAATATCTTGCCCAAAAAAACATGGGAAGCATTGGGAAAGACGCAAATAAAATATTCACCAATCCAAGTGCGGATGGAAAACTAGTATTGCATCTTGCCCATCGGAAGGCTGGAAGATGTAGAAGTGGATGTGGCAGGGGTAAAAAATCATACTGAATTTGAAGTAATAGATATAATGGGTGATAAGGACCCTTACCCAACACTCCTTGGTATCGACTGGGCATCTTCGAAATATGGAATCATTGATCTGAAGAAGAAGTTGATGACTTTTGAAGTAGAAGGGATGCGGCTAATACAACCGCTAGATCCATATTAGGGACCAAGTTTCACTGAACCTGTAGATGATTGAGATGAGCCTGAGATGCTAGATCATTTGTACAGGCTAACTTTAGGAAAAAGAGAAGACTACATAAATCCCACAACAGGAGGATCAATTAGTTGGAGAAGCATACAAAGTTTAGAAGCTGGCTCGGAAACCACTTGGGATGTGTGGCAGCAAGGAGGATAGGAGGTTAACACCTGATGTTGTGCAAATATATTCAGAGTAAATTGGATTGGGGCAGAGGTAAGTAATTACACTACTTTTCATGGCATAGAATCAGTAGATACTTTTATGAATAAGGTGGATATAACTATAAAGGAAAGCCACAAGGTCCCGTTATTAGATATTGCATTACAAGCCACCCCAACAAGGTGGAGAAAAGAATGAGTCCCAATGGAGCTTTGGGTGCACATGTTCATACATACCTTGGGGTACAATTCCCCAAGCATGGTATACACAAGAGGAAATTCAAAGACAAATAGTAGAGTAGGATGTTATGGCTAACCAATTCAGCAACAACTTCTCGTTTAAAGATAGTGAACGACGTTTGGCTGATACCTTGTATGCCATTAAGATAATCTTGTTTACTCAAGGGAAGTTATGGGAGGGTTGCATTGATGAGAGATTCCTACAATATTTCTATGAAGCAAGGTATCCAAAATTCATGTCTTACGACAAAGTTAACACGGATCCGGAGGAGGATGATTTGGAAGCACTTAGACATCTGACATTTCAAGAAATTGAAGGTGAGCGAGATATTCAAGAGAGACCTTCAGTGGACGCCCCCCATTTTCTCCTAGTAAAGTTCCGGAAGCAAAACATTGGCTCAGAAAATAAACCTAAGATGGCATCCATTGGAGATTATTGGGATGAGAAAACAACTAAGGAAGTTTTTGATTTGTTGCATGAATACGAAGACTTATTTCCAGTATTTGTTGCTGAATTAAAAGGAATAAAAGGGGAGATCAGAGAGATGAAGATTACATTGACATCCAAGAAAGCACAGAACATACAAGCTAAACCCGAGGGTAAAAGAGAAGGTCAATAAAGAGATTGATAAGATGTTAGAAGCATGACTTATATTCCCAGTAGATGAAGTAGAATGGATCAGCCCAATTATAATACTGAATAAGAAGGATGCCATAGAAATCAGGGTTTGTGTAGATTACAGGAGCCTAAAAAATGCATGTGTACACGATCCATTTCCAACGTCATTCAGTGGTGAAGTCTTGGATAACATTGCGGGAAATGAGGCCTACTCTTTCACTGGTGGATTCTCAAGATATCATCAAGTTTGCGTAGTAGAAGAAGATAAAAAGAAAACAACGTTCACCACAGAATGGGGTTCCTATGCCTATCATGTCATGTTATTCTGTTTTAAGAACGCACCAATGGTTTTCTCTCGGATTGTCATAACTGCCTTCAGAGATTACATTCACCGGTTATTAGAAGTATATATGCATGATTGGACAGTGTACAACTTGCTAAAGAAACACACCAGTCTCCTGCGAGTGATGTTTGAGTGGTGTAGGAAGCTACAAATCTCCTTGAATCTTAAGAAATGCATCTTTGCAGTTCCATTCGGAACATTGATGGGCCATATTGTTTGCAAGGATGGCCTTTGTGTAGATCCCGCAAAGGTTGCAGAAATTGTGAATATGGATCCACCAAATAATGTGAATCAATTGCGATCAACACTGGCCACACAGGATATTACTGCCGATTCATCCGCAATTATGCCTCGATTACAGCTCCCATGGAGAAACTGTCGAGGAAGATGGAAGCCTTCAGGTGGATAGAGGCCTTTCAAGTAGCACTGAACAAATTAGAGGAAAAATTAGTGAGTGCTCCTATTCTTGTATACCCAGACTGGAATAAGTAGTTCCATGTACACATTGACGCATCGGGAATAACACTAGGAGAAGTATTGGCACAACCCGGAGAAAGAAACCTGGACCATCTAATTTACTTTTCCAGTAGGAAACTATCAACAATAGAGAAGAACTACATAGAAACAGAAAGAGAAGCATTGGCCATGGTATACTCCCTACAAAAATTCATACACTATCTACTGGGAGCACAATTCAAGTTCTTCACATACCATTCAACTTTAAAATATATGGTAAAAAAGCTAGTCTTGGAAGGAAGGATTGTTAATGGTTGTTATTGTTCCAAGAATTCACATTTGAAGTGGTCATAAAACCTGGAAGGTTAAATGTGGGACCAGACCACCTGTCCAGGTTGGAGTCAAGAGAGAATGAAGGACCACTAGATGACCAACTACCAAATGTCGACTTTTTCCGAATAGAAGCCATACCAGACTACCAAGAGGATATTTCTTTGTTATTAGCAACCAGACACTCCCTAGAAGGATACACGGCAACACAAGAAAGACACCTAATAGTGAGAACGGAAGATTATCAACTAATTGCAGGACATCTATACAAACTGGGACTTGATCAAGTTCTACAATGTTGTCTCCTTCAACACGAGAGGTAAGACATGTTGTGGGAATGCCACGTTGGGGTTGCAGGAGGCCAAGTCAGGGGAAAAGCTACTGCTAGGAAAATACTACAAGTTGGGTTGTGGTGGCCTACCCTCCACAAGGATGTTAAGGAGTATGCAAAGAGTTGCAACATTTGTCAAAGAGTTGGGAAGCCATCACATCAAGATGAATTTCCTTTACATTTGGTACACACAGTATAGATTTTTAAGAAATGGGCAGTAGACTTTATTGGCCCAATTATGCCACAAACACGTCATTCCGATGCTAGATACATCATAACAACGACAAAGTACCTTACTCAGTGGGAAGAGGTAATGCCAATCAAGGACTATATAGCCGATACTGCAGCAAGATTCATCTTTGAAAGCATAATATCCAGATTTGGATGTCTGAAGAGCCTAACCATCAATCAAGGGGCTCATTTCATTAATGGAACCGTTGCTTCTCTCTTAAAGAAATTTTTGATCCAACATCACAAGAGCATCCTATACCATCCTCAAGCCAATGGAACGGTTGAAGCCTTTAATAAGATACTCGAGAAGGGCCTCACGAAAATTGTATTAGCAAATCGAGATGATTGGATGAGAGGGTGCCAGCAACATTGTGGGCGTACATAACGACAGTAAAATAGACACACAAACAAACATTGTTCCAAATGGTATATGGTCAAGAAGTAGTAGTACCAACAAACTTCATTGCTCCAAGAATCTTCATTTCTCAGGCCACTAAAATGATAGATGATGCATCTTTAAAAGAGAGGATGGAACAACTAATGGAGTTGGATGAATCAAGTTTTAGTTGAATTGCGCCAATCAGTTGAACAATGGAGATAGAAGTCTTGGCATGACCGACACATCAAGAAGAAAGCTTTCATGGTGGGAGACCATGTTCTACTGTATGACAACAATTTGAGAAATTCCCAGGAAAACTACAAATGCATTGGTTGGGGCCATTCATGGTTGCAGAGATCAAAGACTCTCGTGCGGTGAATCTAGCGCAACTATATGGGATAATGTTACTAGGATGGGTGAATGACGCACGCGTGAAGCCTTTCCACAAGTCCAAAGTTGCATCATCAAATTGAATGGGTCTCAGAGATGAGCCCGCAAGTAAGTTTATAGTGAATAACATATAGTCAATTGCATAGTCAGTTGTACAATCAGTTGCATAGTCGGTTTCATATTCAATTACATTCCGATTTCTTTTAATTTTTCCTAGAAAATAAATAGCACGTGTCAGTTTGGTTGCGATAGTAATTCCATGAAACCACAACCCATGTGTGGTCTGAGGGGAGGGGGGGATAGTCACACGTTTCGAGAGTCTTTTTTGTCATACTACTGGTCTTTTCCAAAATAAGTAAGCAGTAAACACCTATCAGACAAATTTCTGTAAAATCTTTTCCTGTTGGGGAAGAAATTAGCTAATAACTACCCACCAGTAAGAAAACTTTATTAACCATGCGGCCCACTTTGTTCTTTCCCATGCTATGTCATTCCACTCAGATCCAGGTTAGCCGATGATGGAATAACGCGATTAGCTTGCATAGGGAAGGTTGTCATAGTAATTAGTTACCAAGTCTAATTAGAAACGCCATGTCAAATTTGATCTACTTAATTTGCATGGCTACCCAGGAAGTTACAGAGTTTCAAACGTAGGTGATAGAAGAACTTGAAATTCAGTATGAGAACCAGCAGAAGCAGAGACACAGAAATGAGAAGCCTTTGATAACAATCTTCTATGACAAATACAATTATCTCAGTGTGGGAAGATTGATTAGAAGAACGAATTACAATTTTGGAAACTCTATATGGAAATTATGATAATGCAACATTAGTGGACAATGATCTCTTAGATTGTTTCCAATTCCCAGCTTTAAAGTGAGAATTATATACAAAGGAGGTTCCAAAGGGAGATGGCACCATGACCAAAAATGTTAAAGATGATTTCAGAGGCCTCCAGCGATCAACATTGATTAATCTTATAAGTCTACCAGTCTTTGGCATGTAATTGGCTACGATGCAATGCACTAAGCTCCTCTCCAGCGTGACACATGGCAGATCAATATGGACCGACAATGAATACCCAATTCATGTTGACGATATCCAACGATTAGTAGCACTCTCAACAGGAGGAAATGCAGTATCTACCATGTTCCAAGGAGGAATAAAGTGAGCAAAGAAGGAAGGAAACAAAGATTACTATGAAAAATACAAGACCAAGCATGGAGGAAAAGGCACAAAGATTGACCTCATCAGCAAGGAATAAATAAAATTCGCCTGCTATATAATAACAGGGAAGACAATGAGACATTTTTCCTGGAATGAGTGTACCCTGGATGAAATATTAGTTGCAGAACACTGCTGCAAAGGAGAGGTGCTTAACTGGTTGACCTTCGTACTGAACGAGCTCTTTGAAGCTTGTGAAGACATATATAAGAGAAGCACCAATTTCATATTTGGCTGTATACTCATGACACTAGCCATGTGGAAATGGCAACCGCCAAAAAGAAGGGACCTAGTTCAAATTAGAGAAGATCAACCTATAGCACTTAGGTATGACCCATAGAGAACCTCAGGGGACCCCAGTAGCAAAGAAGTCAATGAAGCAGCCTTCAACGACTGGTATGAAATGATGCTAATTACAATTAGGAAGGTGGAGCGAATACCTAGGGAGCTGCTATATGAGTTTTCACAGGATATCTAGTTTGGGGTAACCCATGGGCACACATATGTCAGGCCAAGATGTGTTCATCCATAAACGTTCCAAATGAGGCTGTAACAACTTACCTTAACAGAAGCAGTATTCCACACTGAAGTTGGTTCATGGCCAAGGGTTGCAAGTGAGATCACGAAGGGCAAATACAAGTACCTATTCGAAGGGATGAAATAAAAACCGTCAATAGGGGAAGCAACATGAAGCAACAGGAAGAGGATGATTTGGAGCCTATGTTTATTCAAATGGATTAACATATGTCTTCCCTCAAACATACAATTGCAAATTTCACCGAACCCTTAGGTGAGAGAACGCACTCTATAGATTTTCAAGGATCTACAATGTTTAATCCAATCATCACCACCCCTTTATCTGTAGCAATTCCTCATGTTGGCCCTCATGCACAACCAAAAGCCAACAATTCCTAAGCCGAAACAGAAAAGGGGAACTAGAAAGCCAGTCACCAAGAAACCCAAGACAAACCCTATAGTCTCGACTGTCGTCCTCACTGGCGAGGCTGACCAAACAGTATCTGCGTGACCCATAGTTGAAGAAAATCCTCCATCCACATCTATAGTCTCACCAGGGTCGCCAGATCCATCACCGCATATAGCCTCCACTTCCGCAACCAGGTTCGAATCTATTCCCCCTGGTACACGTGTGGCAATAGAAGAGATGGAAGTGGACTCCACACAATAATACAATGAGTCTTTCCAAGGCAATGGTGCTCACACATCCTCACTGATATCCCTACTTCTAGGGTCAGTCCCACTACCAGGGGAAGAGCTAATTGTGTCCACACCGTAGTCTATGGGAACTAAACATTACCAGACTGCCTTCCCAATAAATTTCCCACTTATCCCAAACCCATTTATCATTCCACCCACTCCTTAGTTCACCTGATATTCACAGGCAACAACCTCACCCCCATCCATTCAGAAAAGTCCATTTCTAGTGGCCTACCCATTCAGAGCAATTTCCCAGATCTGAACACAATGCAGGAAGAGACTCTGCATCACTGGTCATCATCACAGTTGTTTGGATTTATCTAGCAAGCTACACAGAGAGAAGAGAGAATACATGATGACCTCGTCTGCGAACATGATGACTTCACCCTCTTCTTTATTCCATACTTCACCAGAGGATAAGAAAATTGTTCGTCTTTCATCTTTATTCCAATCACTCTGCAATGTAATGCAATCTCAATTGAACCAATCATCAGTCCTATAAGTAGTCAGCAACATCGCAACATACCATTTACAAATGCTTTCGAATTAATGCTCCAATTAAAAGAGCTGGGAATTGTTTGCTTATCATGCTTTTCCACATAATGATGGAAATGTCCCTGCAAACATTGATGAGAAAACAGGCAGGGTTGTGTGGGCCAAATGTGGAGGGATTCCCCTTGCGATCAAAGTAATAAGGAGGTTAATGGCAGGCATTACTGATGCATGCGAATGGGAATTGGCAGTCTAGAACCAACAACATGCGCATCTCTATGATTGCTTAAGGTGGAGTTACAACTCTCTGTGAAACTATCACGTCAATCTACAATTGTGCTCTCTCTACTTAGCTGCTGCCTTCATTGAGGACCAAATTCTTAATGTCGAGGGTGACTTGATTCTGTTGTGCCTGGGAGAAGGTCTGCTTACAAGAAAGAAGCTACAATATCAGCCAGGCCATGAAGACCCATTCAAGATCGGAAGAATTTATGTGAAGGTTTTAGCATATCGGTGTTTGGTAGAACCCATGCTCAGAGACATCCATGGGTGCGTGATCAGTTTGAGGGTGCATGACGTCATCTATGGTTTAGGCATACACATTGCTGAGATGGAAGAAAACTTTGACCGTCGCACAGGTAAGGATTTGAAGGTGTTGAATCAAAATGAGTTTTCAGGCCACACTGAGATTTTTTTGAGCCGCAACCAATTGAGTTCTCTTCCTGAATCATGGAGAGATCCAAAAATATATGCACTGTTGATGGCGGGGAACCAGTTAACAGAAATTCCAAGAAAGGTGATTGGGAGTATGATTTCTCTCAAGGTTCTTGATTTGAATTTCACGTTAGTACTATCATTTACAGAGAGTGTAGGGTGTTTAAAACAACTATCATGCCTCAGCTTACATGGCGTGCCAATCAAAAGGCTACCTGCATCTCTCACAACTTTCCCAAACCTACAAATCCTTGATCTTTATGAATCCAGCATCACAGAAGACAAGTTGAGATGCCTGATGTATCTGTAGAATATTTCTACAAATCAGCTAGCTCTGATACCATGTAGAAATTCCCACCTATAGATCACCTGGTAATGCAATATACTAAAGCAAAACACTTGATCTACTTCTACAAACAATTTAGCGGAAGCTTAATCGAACATGAGCAACATAAATAAGAACACATATAACTGATATGGAGAAATCAATCACACTTAACACAGAAGATATAACCTGGGGAAAGCCTCAGCCTAAAATAACTCTATATTATCATACAAGTGGAAATATAGCTAGTATTACAAAAAGAATAAGCTCAAAATCTATCCTGCTCTCTCTGCAATACCTCTGCTGCTCATAGACAGTCAAAGGCCTCTATCTAACCTTTGGTCTGCCCTCCAAGCCTCCTATTTCTTTGCGCAATTTTGATTTGGGTCCAATGTAGCCACTTGTGTGAATTAGCCTCTTCACACACTCACCAACCTCTGATCCAACTACACAGTCCTGAAGGAGATAAATCCTCATCATGGATGAGCTTCCTTTATAGGAAAAATATTGATCCAACTGATAGTACATTGTCCCTTCTCTGATCTCAACTGGGTCTCTGTCTGAACTAACATGCATGAGATATTCATGAGAGAATCTTCAGTTATCTGAAGTGCAACAGTGATATGAAAGCATGCATTAACTAAATGAACTTACTTAATTTAAACAAACTGTTTAAATCAAATATAACTGGACTTGACTCAGTTAACTGAGCCAACTAATTACAAGTCAATATTACAACTCATCCTTATCTCTTTAACTGATGGATAAATTCCTCAATTAATAGATAAACTGTTGCATGTCCCACATAGACTTCAAGTTTGATTTTCCTTAACTAATTAACTCAAGATGAATTAATTAATTAATTTTCAAACTGCTATTAATATCAAATTCGAATTTTGCCCATGGGGCTTTGGATTGCCGGTGAATGGGTGTACTGTTAAGGCACTCCTTGCGATAGGTCACCGGTTCAAATCCCCCATGGGTGCTTAGGTAGTATTATATAGAAAAAAAATTATCAAATTTGAATTTTACTATGTTTATTCCAGGGACTAACTAAAATAGCAATCCATCTTGAACTGCTAAAAATAGAATGTTATTTTTAGCACTTCTATTTTTCATTCCCTTTTGCTCAATCCAGCACTGGTACCCGAACTGCTATTTATAGCAGTGCTATTTTTAGTAATTTTGTGTTTCCATTTTCAACACTCCCTCTCAACAAGAATGGCTTCCTCTCAAACCTGAACCTGTACCTTCAGAATATTTTGCATGCAACACTTCTACCAAGTGTGATTGCTCCAGTAACTCTCGGAACAAAAAAAACTCCCACTGACCTCTCTGTTGGGCTAGAAACATACTCTGATGCTGAAGCTTTACCTGTTGCTGACAAGTGCTCCCTCTCTGACCTCTGAGCTACTGCAACATGCCATGCATCTTGCACCATTGCACACCTCTTTGTGCCATCCTACACTGGTGCAACACTCCTGTTCATCTTGCATCGTTGTAGCCTGCTAGCTCCACACAGTCTTGGGACTCCTGCACTGTAGCTCTCTCTGCCGCTCCATCCACATCTATCTCTACCCAATCAGCTAGTCCTGCTACTCCTCGTAGGGGCTCCTGTAGCAAATTCGAATCAAAGAGGTTGGGTACCTCAAGGATCCTGCCCCTCCTCCTTGGGACGATCACTCCACATCGCCCCACCTCCTACCTGGAGGTATGGCTGCATGTGATCCCTCTGCCCACCTAGCTCGAAGTTTCCCCCTACTGGAGGTCTCTGCATGAGTGGATGCCTCCCCTATGTCTCCTCTCGGCTTCCCCAATTGTGGCTGCTCCATAACCTCCTAAAGCTGCTTCACCAATCGTGGCTCCTCCACAATTGTTTGAGACTTCTTGAGAGGTAATGTACTCTCCCTCTCAACCACCAAGTCTCCATCAGTTGCCTTGCTCGTCAAGGCTTTGCATGCATCTTGAACCTCAAGAGCATACAGGTTCTTGACCTGTGAACCGATCTACTTCACTTGTCTAGTGATGATGTGTCTAAGGAAAACCTTTCCCTTACTGAAGACTACATCATAGCCTCCGTCTTCCAGCATTGTGATCGACACCAAGTTTCTCTTCAGTCCTGGTACATACTTGACATTGGTCAAGGTAAGGCGAGCTCCATGCTCCCTCTTAAAAATAACCATGCCTACACTTGAGACACTATACTTTTCATCATTACCCATCGCTATGAGTATCTGGATATCTTTCTCCTCCAAAGTACTGAACAAACTCTTGTTGTCGGTCATGTGGAAAGAAGCTCCACTGTTAAGAAACCAACCTCTTCCCATCAAGGATGAAGCCATGCATGCGAACAGTGTGAAATCCAATTCGAATTGTGAGGCCAGTGCCTCACCTTCTGATCCTTCGATGGATCCCTTCTTGGATTTCTTTAGTGGACAATTTGTAGCAAAATGGCCCACCTCATGAAAATAAAAGCATCGCACTTTCAATTGGTCAAACTTCTTCCCACCATGGGAAGAACTGGATTTGGAATGAGGAACCTTTTCCTTCCCCTTCTTCGCCTTACTTGCTAAGGCACAATTTTCTTCATCCTCCATGGATGAAGAACCATCTCTGGTGCTTCTTCTTATCTCCTCCTGCAGCAAATCCAACCAAAGTCATTCCCGATCTGGAAGTTTCTCTCTGCCCTTAACTGAGTCCTGGTAGCTATGCCAGCTCTTAGGAAGACTGAGGAGTGCAAGACTCACCATGTCATCATCAGCTGTCACGATCCCTACACTTCCAAGCTCATCCCTGCATGTAGTGAGCTTGTTCAAATATGTAGAGATTGTGTCGCCCTTTTCACACTTGAGCTTTCGAAGCTTGTATTTCAGTGCCAACTTCCTCTGATCACTACTATTATGATATATATCTTTCAATGTTTTCCACATTGAAAATGGTGTCTCCTTCCCTTGAAGACTCAAGACTATGTGATCTCGAACTCCCTCTAGAAGGATTCTCCTTGCTCTAGCCACACATTTCTTCCATTCAACCAATTTAGCAGCACTAGTTGGCTTGAAGACTTCTTGATAAATGAAGTCCTTTAGACCGTTATCCTCTAGTACTGCTTCCATGCGATCCTTCCAGGCTATATAATTCAAACTGCCATCAAGGGCATATTCGAGTCTCAAACCATGGAACGCCATAGGTGAAATAGAGATGTGATAAGAACTCAATTTCTATATTCAGGAATCACAAACTTCAACTTCTCCCTTCTTGTATATTATTCTTCCTTGATCACCTTTGCTCCAATACCATGTAGAATTTTTCTACAAATCAGCTAACTCTGATACCATGTAGAAATTCCCACTTGTAGATCACCTGGTAATGCAATATACTAAAGCAAAACACTTGATCTACTTCTACAAAAAATTTAGCGGAAGCTTAATCAAACATGAAAAACATCAATAAGAACACATATAACTAATATGGAGAAATCAATCACACATAACACAGAAGATATAACCCGAGGAAAGCCTCAGCCTAAAACCCCAACTTTGTATTATCATACAAGTGGAAATATAGCCAGTTTTACAAAAGGAATCAACTCCAAAGCTATCACGTTCTCTCTGCAATACCTCTGCTGCTCATAGACAGTCAAAGGCCTCTATCTAACCTCCGGTCTGCCCTCCAAGCCTCCTATTTCTTTGTGCAATTTTGATTGGGGTCCAATGCAGCCACTTGTGTGAATTGGCCTCTTCACACGCTCACCAACCTCTGATCCAACTACACAATCCCAAAGGAGATAAATCCTCATCATGGATGACTTCCTTTCTAGGAAAAATATTCATCCAACTGATAGTACATTGTCCCTTCTTTGATCTCAACTGGGTCTCTATCTGAACTGACATGCATGAGTTATTCATGAGAGAATATTCAGTTATCCGAAGTGCAGCAGCTATATGCAAGCATGCATTAACTAACTGAACTTACTTAATTTAAACAAACTGTTTAAATCAAATATAACTAGACTTGACTCAGTTAACTGAGCCAACTAATTACAAGTCAATATTACAACTCATCCTTATCTCTTTAACTGATGGATAAATTCCTCAATTAATAGATAAACTATTGCATGTCTCCACATAGACTTCAAGTTTGAATTTCCTTAACTAATTAACTCAAGATGAATTAATTAATTAATTTTCAAACTTCTATTAATATCAAATTCGAATTTTACTTCCTACGTTTATTCTAGGGACTGACTAAAATAGGAATCCATCCTAAACTGCTAAAAATAGAATGCTATTTTTAGCACTTCCATTTTTCATTCCCTATTGCTCAATCCAGCACTGGTACCCAAACTTCTATTTATAGTAGTGCTATTCTTAGCACTTCTATTTTTAGCAATTTCTTGTTGCCATTTTCAACGCTCCCTCTCAACAAGAAAGGCTTCCTCTCAAACCCGAACCTGTACCTTCAGAATTTTCCACATGCAACACTTCTACCAAGTGTGGTTGCTCCAGCAACTCTCGGAACAAAAAAAACTCCCACTGACCTCTCTGTTGGGCTAGAAACATACTCTGATGCTGAAGCTCTACCTGCTGCTGACAAGTGCTCCCTCTCTGACCTCTGAGCTACTACAACACTCCATGCATCCCACACCATTGCACACCTCTCTGTGCCATCCTGCACTGGTGCAACACTCCTGTGCCTCTCGCATTGTTGCAGCCTGCTAGTTCTACACAGTCCTGGGACTCCTGCACTGTAGCTCTCTCCACCGCTCCATCCGCATCTGTCTCTACCCAATCAACCAGTCCTGCTACTCCTCATCAGGGCTCCTGTAGCAAAGTCGAATCAAAGAGGTTGGGTACCTCAAGGATCTTGCCCCTCCTCCTTGGGACAATCACTCCACATCGCCCCACCTCCTACTTGGAGGTATGGCTGCATGTGATCCCTTTGCCCACCTGGCTCGAAGTTTCCCCCTACTGGAGGTCTTTGCATGAGTGGATGCCTCCACTATGTCTCCTCTTGGCTTCCCCAGTTGTGGCTGCTCCATAACCTCCTAAAGCTGCTTCACCAATCGTGGCTCCTCCACAATCATTTAAGACTTCTTGAGAGGTAATGTACTCTCCCTCTCAACCACCAAGTCTCCATCAGTTTCCTTGTTCCTCAAGGCTTTGCATGATCTTGAACCTCAAGAGCATACAGGTTCTTGACCCGTGAACCGATCTGCTTCACCTGTCTAGTGATGATATGTCTAAGGAAAACCTTTCCCTTACTGAAGACTACATCATAGCCTCTGTCTTCCAGCATCGTGATCAACACCAGGTTTCTCTTTAGTCCTGGTACATACTTGACATTAGTCAAGGTAAGGCGAGCTCCATGCTCCCTCTAAAAAATAACTGGGCCTACACCTGAGACACTATACTTTTCATCATCACCCATCACTATGAGTATCTGGAGATCTTTCTCCTCCAATGTACTGAACAAACTCGTATCGCCAGTCATGTGGAAAGAAGCTCCACTGTCAAGAAACCAACCCCTTCCCATCATGGATGAAGCCATGCATGCGAACAATGTGAAATCCAGCTCGAACTGTGAGGCCAATGCCTCACCTTCTGATCCTTCCACGGATCCCTTCTTGGATTTCCTCAGTGGACAATTTGTAGCAAAATGGCCCACCTCATGAAAACAAAAGCATCGCTCTTTCAATTTGTCAAACTTTTTCCCACGATGGGAAGAACTGGATTCGGAATGAGAAACCTTCTCCTTCCCCTTCTTCGCCTTACTCGCTAAGGCATAGTTTTCTTCATCCTCAATGGATGAAGAACCATCTCTGGTGCTTCTTCTTATCTCCTCCTACATCAAATCCGACTAAAGTTGTTCCCAATCTAGAAGTTTCTCTCTTCCATTAACTGAGTTTTTTTTTAATTTTTTTTGGAAAAAACCTGTGAACAGTTTTGAAACCAACGTTTTGGACTAGCTTAGTAATTTCATCATCAGGGCAATGAGATTTGTACTTTTTCCATCATCTCGCACTCTCTCTTCTCAAAGTACAAATCTCATTTCCCTGATGATGGAATTACTAAGCTAGTCCGAAACGTTGGTTTCAAAACTGTTCACAGGTTTTTTCCAAAAAAAAAAAAAAAAAAATATGGCAACCTGTATGGACTCTCTCTTTAACACCATTAACTGAGTCCTGGTAGCTATGCCAGCTCTTAGGAAGACCGAGGAGTGCAAGACTCACGATGTCATCATTAGCTGTAGCGATCCCTACACTTCCAAGCTCATCCCTGTATGTGGTGAGCTTGTTCAGATACGTAGAGATCATGTCACCCTTTTCACACTTGATCTTTCGAAGCTTGTCTTTCAGTGCCATCGTCCTCTGATCATTGCTATTCTAATATATACCTTTCAATGTTTTCCACATTGGAAATGGTGTCTCCTTCCCATGGAGACTCGAGATTATGTGATCTCGAACTCCCTCTAGAAGGATTCTCCTTGCTCTAGCCACACATTTCTTCCATTCAGCCAATACAGCAGCACCAGTTAGCTTGAGGACTTCTTGATAAATGAAGTCCTTTAGACTGTTATCCTCTAGTATTGCTTCCATGGGATCCTTCTAGGCTATATAATTCTAACTACCATCAAGGGCATATTCGAGTCTCAAACCATAGAACGCCATAGGTGAAATAGAGATGTGATAAGAACTCGATTTCTATATTCAGGAATCACAAACTTCAACTTCTCCCTTCTTGTATATTGTTCTTCCTTGATCACCTTTGCTCCAATACCATGTAGAATTTTTCTACAAATTAGCTGGCTCTAATACCATGTAGAAATTCCCACCTATAGATCACCTGATAATGCAATATACTAAAGCAAAACACTTGATCTACTTCTACAAACAATTTAGCAGAAGCTTAATCGAACATGAGCAACATCAATAAGAACACATATATCCGATATGGAGAAATCAATCACACATAACACAGAAGATATAACCCGGGGAAAGCCTCAGCCTAAAATCCCAACCCTGTATTATCATACAAGTGGAAATATAGCTAGTATTACAAAAAGAATCAGCTCAAAAGCTATCTTGCTCTCTCTGCAATACCTCTGCTGCTCATAGACAGTCAAAGGCCTCTATCTAACCTCTTGTCTGCCCTCCAAGCCTCCTCTTTCTTTGCGCAATTTTGATTGGGGTCATTGCAGCCACTTGTGTGAATTGGCCTCTCCACACACTCACCAACCTCTGATCCAACTACGCAGTGCTGAAGGGGATAAATCCTCATCATGGATGAGCTTCCTTTCTAGGAAAAATATTCATCCAACTGATAGTACACTGTCCCTTCTCTGATCTCAACTGGGTCTCTATCTGAACTGACATGCATGAGTTATTCATGAGAGAATATTCAGTTATCTGAAGTGCAACGGTGATATGAAAGCATGCATTAACTAACTGAACTTACTTAATTTAAACAAACTGTTTAAATCAAATATAACTGGACTTGACTCAGTTAACTGAGCCAACTAATTACAACTCAATATTACAACTCATCCTTATCTCTTTAACTGATGGATAAATTCCTCAATTAATAGATAAAATGTTGCATGTCCCCACATAGACTTCAAGTTTGAATTTCCTTAACTAATCAACTCAAGAGGAGTTAATTAATTAATTTTCAAACTGCTGTTAATATCAAATTCGAATTTTACCTCCTATGTTTAGTCATGGGACTGACTAAAATAGGAATCCATCTTGAATTGCTAAAAATAGAATGCTATTTTTAGGACTTTCATTTTTCATTCCCTGTTGCTCAATCCAACATTGGTACCCAAATTGCTATTTATAGCAGTGCTATTTTTAGTAATTTCTTGTTGCCATTTTCAACAATATATAAGAATGTCTCATTGTGATGATTTGCAATGTTTGCCTAGTAGCTTCTCAGGACTTACCTCTTTGTAGGTGTTAGACATGAGATAGTGCAGTAACATGTGGACAACACATGATAAAAAGAGGAGATGGAAAAAAGTGGCTTCCATTGCAGATTTGAGTAGTCTAACACAATTAAAAGTGTTACATCTACCAAACAATAGAGAAAAAAATTAGTGAAGGGACATTGGGGAGCATGGTTCAAATGGAGACACTCGAGTTGCGGCTTACAGCGATAACATAATTACCTTCCGACATATTCAACATGTCAAAGTTGAGAAGGTTCAGTTTAGAGTGCTCCCACGTGGTTAAGATGGAAAGTAAGTTTTCTGAATTTCACAATTTGATGCATCTTCAATTGTGGAATTGTCCTACGTTAGAGGAGTTTGAAGAGATTAGATATTTTTAATTGCGTAAAGTTAAGGAAATTTCCTAAAGAGTTTGGTGAGATTGGAGCATTTTCTTTATTAGAAATATTTTCAATAGTTTGTTTAGATGAATTAGAGGAGTTACCATTAATAGAAGATGGGGCTATGCCTATGCTCAAAGTATTTACCATGATGCAATGTGAAGCATTATACACATTGCCAAAAAGTTATTTGAATCTCAAAACACTCCAAAAGGTAAGGGTGTTTGTTTGTTCAATGGTATTAGAGAATCTACAAAGAATCTTATTAGATCCAAAAGTAGAAGTGATAACAATGTCTACAAGAGATACAGAAGAAATTATGCAAAAGTTTGAACAAGTCCAACATTTTAGAGAAGGTTTGAGCTATGGTGAATCTTGGAGTAATGAGCTTTGGCTTTTCCTACAGGATCTTTATAGATCTATATTATCAATATTTCCACGATCAAGATTGTAATTTGTATTCATGTCCAATTTTGTATATATCAAAAAAATAAAATTAAAAAAGTGTTTGATAATGTAAAGTAGCACCCTTAAAATGCTTAGTGCTAGAATGTATTATACATTTTATAGCTTCTAACATAACACAATGTGGTAAGCAATAATTGAAAATAATAAAATCATTTCAATCAACGTTTTCTTTTTCAATTCAAAATAATATTACAACATAAAATCTACTTTTATATGTCGTTTGATCTTTGTACACAATCACCCCACATTAATTTTTCACATAGTGCAAATAAATTAAGACACCAATGTCTAGAAAACAAACAATAAATACCTGAAACACAAGTAAAGTTATGTCCTTGAAAGTGAATGTGCAATATTTTTGGCAACTTGAAAAAAATCACTTGAGTGAAAGGGCATGCATTTGACATTTTCCATTAACCCACAACTCATTTTACAAAAGCATGACATTTACATTTTATATTAACCTATGATTCATGCTTTAAGAAGAAGAAAATGATGATACAAATGACAAATATGAAAGGAATCAATAAAGTCCTGGTAAGTGACATACTTATTGTGACCATAAAAATTATATAATCACATAATGCACTATTGTGCAAGTGAAAAATAATATTAAGAATTGCTCTCATCTTAAAGTACATTACACCTTATAGAGAAATATAAAAAACATTTCACCCTTTAATATACAATTTGTATATATTGCCACACATAACCAAGTTTTAGCAATATGAATTACTAAGACATAAATGAATGGAGACTAAAGTTCAAGCCTCACAAAGATTAAAGTTAGCATCATATTTATATTTTTATATGCTAATGCCAATAATTAATATCT
Organism: Pinus taeda; assembly: GCA_000404065.3. Taxonomy (NCBI): domain Eukaryota; kingdom Viridiplantae; phylum Streptophyta; class Pinopsida; order Pinales; family Pinaceae; genus Pinus; species Pinus taeda. The sequence continues at coordinate 22,504 of APFE031648628.1, forward strand.
TAAAGCTCAATAACCTAATAGCTATATATTAACAATGCATATATATGTATGTATAAAAGCATTTAGTTTTCTTCCATGCATTTACAAATTGGCATAACAAAGTTACAACTACATATTTCCATATGTCCTAGGGGGAACACACTTGCATTTTGCATAGTGTTTACTATAAGCTCTAAAATGTTGATCATGCATAGATGCTTCTTTGCTTGTAGCCTTATAATTTGCATCAAGCAATCCAAACAACAAGAAAAGGTTAAACCAACAATAACAAACAAAATTTGCTGACTTCACCAGGAAAATTTAAGAAACAACAAAAAATGAGCTTTCAATTCACAAGAAGATGTTAACAACAAGAACATTATTAACAACAACTACAATAATCGCAATATGGAGAAGGGGAATACAATACAATTAGTTCAAGATATACAATATTGTGTTTGCAAAGTCCATTCATGAATATAACTCCTTATATAGATGAACTATTCCCATTGCTAATTCAAAATTAAACATTAGTAGATATATACTTACCCCAACCACTATTGAAGTTCCAATTTGAGAAACTTCCACAAAGAATTGTTCAATCAAAGAATCAACAATAAGGTAATATAGAAGGGCATATTAGGGCAACTACACATACTTCGTTCTCAAAATTTCTACAACAAGAATGCATGTTCAATGTGAAAATCATGAATACACGCAAATTCTAGGAATGTCCAAATGTTCCTATTTGAATGGCTATGACCCTTATCGAGCCTCCATGCACTCACCATATGCACCTCCATATTGAGTTCTACATAGAGTTTACTCTAAATGTTAAAAATTCATATGTTAGGAACACATGCATGTTCTTAAATGTGTGCACATATTATTAACACATGTGCATTCTTCTATCGATGAACACTTAAAAAAACAAAAACCATGACCTTTTTTTATTCATTTCTCCTATGCACAATGCCTTTTATCCATGTTTTCTCCAACCTATTCATACATTTTCATGCTAATTCAAACTATAATTCAGAAGGACAAGCATGAGAAAGTTTAGCAACATTGCACTCATTTTTTTGCAATAAAGAAGTTCCTATTTTGAGATAGGTTTTATTGTAAAATTTCCTTTTTGTATATGTTAAATTATACAAATTTAAATAGTTTGTAAATTGTTTATTATTATGTACATGCATTTTTTATTCTATTGAAAAGGAGGAAAACCCTGATTTAAACCCAAAACCTATTCCCAACATCTCCAAGAGACCCACACAATGAAATTAATCAATTTCTAAATGAAATTTGAAACCTAATTTGTGAGCTTAAAATACTAGAGAGCCATTTCATTTTTCTTAGGATACTTCACTCAACCATTGTTGCTTCTATTGGTCATATCTATGACTAATTATCCAATATATATGAATATATGAATAGGAAGAGAGAATACCATTCAACTAACATCATTAAAAAAGAGGTGAAATATCTACATATTACCAAGAGATGACTGTCCAACTATTTACTGACCCTAAAACCAACCATCCCCTTAATCCAAGAAAAAAACATCGTTTTATGAACTAGTTCACATATTTCCCATTCAAAGGTAATTAAATGTATGAGCGACTTATGGTTTTGATTAGCTTCCTTATAATAATAGGGAGGTTCGATTGTCTTTTCTATGTAAATTATGGGTCAACATATCATTTATTGTAGCATTGGTGAATTCCATGGAGTTGGTCTTGGCTATGCTTAGAATTGAGAAAGAACTAAAATAATACATTAATAGGGTCACACCTTATTATTCATATTTGTGAGGTACCCAACCCTTCATTTAACATTGAAGGAATGGGGTATGAAACCACTCTGATACGTACCACTTCGATAACAATATGTAACGTACCTGAATGGGGTATAATTTTTTATTTATTTATTTTTCGACAACCTTTAACTCGGTGCTTCCCACAACCCATCAGGGTAAAATCCCAAATGAAATCTCAAAATCACAGAGAGATTACCGCTCGAATGCAATCACAAGAGTTCCAACTCATAATCTCGTATTCCCGGGTTCTCAGAAACTTCTCAATAATTCATTTCAAATTGTTACGAGATTCCAGGATTCTGGGCCCTCTGCAATTCTAGGTTAGTTGTACCAGATGATAGAGAAATTATCCATCGTCCATGCCGTCAACTAACGATCCCTAGTTCCTGCTACTCTAAAACAATTCAGGTAATACTATGTTATGGGATGCCAACGTCCAATATTCCCCACGCCAGGATGAGACTGTGAGAGAAAACAGAGGATATTACAGTGGATCTGTTGTAGGTTGTGTCTCTTCATTTTGCTAGATAATAGAAAGGAAGGACTAGCTATTCGGGGTGGACGTAGCCCAAATTGGGTGAACCACGTATATCTGTGTCTCTCTGGTTTTATGTGTTTGTGTTTTTCCACATATTATATGTCTTTCATTTCTTTGTCATATATATATGTATATAT
>APFE031648629.1:4648-76452 GCA_000404065.3 Pinus taeda
CAAAGAAAAATTTGAACAGAAAGCAGATGGACTATACCTTTCTGGCTGCCTTCTTTCTCGAACTGATCTTCTCACAGTCGAAGTTTGTGGATCTTCATCTTCTGATTCCCCCTCTGCTACAGAGTCTGATTCTTCCTCCTTCAGTTCAAACTCTATCTTCACAGGTTCCTTTGGTTGGACTTCATGTTTAATAACATCTTTCACCTCTCTGAACACCACATTTCGATTGTACACAACCTTCCTTGTGACTGGGTTCCAAAGTTTATAACCCTTTAAACCATCCTTATACCCAATAAAGATGCCCTTTTCAGATTTACTATCCAACTTGGTTCGGTTCTCCCTTGGAACATGTACATATGCATCACATCCAAATACCCTCAGATGTGAAAGAGAGGGTTTCTTACCAGTCCATACTTCTTGTGGAGTCTTATCCTCCAACGCTGATGAAGGTGACCTGTTGACCAAGTAACATGCAGTATCCACCGCCTCTGCCCAGAATTGCTGTCCTAACCTGGCACCATTGAGCATGCTTCTTGCCCTTTCCATCAACTTGTTCATTCTTTCTGCGACTCCATTTTGCTGAGGTGTATATAGAGTAGTCTTCTGCCGTGCTATACCACACTTCTTACATAATTCTTCAAATTCCCTGCTGCAGAATTCTCCATCATTATCTGTCCTCAGCACCTTTATTTTCTTCTCTGTCTGATTTTCCACCAGAGCCTTAAATTCTTTAAACCTATCAAAGACTTCAAATTTCTTCTTAAGGAAATATATCCATGTATTCCTTGAGAAGTCATCTATAAATGATACATAGTACACAGACTTACCCAGTGATGGAACCTTCACAGGTCCAAACACATCACTGTGCACAAGCTCTAATATTTGTTTCGTCCTCTTACCACCAGAGGGGAAACTCACCCGATTCTGCTTCCCATATACACAATTTTCATAGAAATCAAAATCTAGAGAGTTATTACTCATACCTTCTACCATACCTTTACCATGAAGTATTTGAAGGCCCTTCTCTCCAATATGTCCAAGCCTTTGATGCCACAACATGGTCTTCTCTCCAGAGACCACTAGATTTTCTGCTCCACTTTCAGGAACCACAGAACTATTGCACCCATCAATAACAGTGCTACCTTGCAGCTTGTACAGAGTTCCAATCCAAACTCCCCGCATCAATACCAGTGCTCCTCGAACCATCTTGCAGGTATCCTTCTCGAACACTATCTTTACACCTGCATCATCTAACTTGCTTACAAAAATCATATTTCTGGCCAATGCAGGAATATGCAGAACATCCGGAAGGGTTCTAACCCTTCCACCTTACAACTTCAACTTTACTTTTCCGTGACCAATGATTCTAGCCTTCCTATCATCTCCTAAGAAGACATCACCACCATCGTATTTCTCATACTCGCAGAACCAAACTCTATGGGGAGTGAAGTGAAAAGATGCACCTGAGTCAATAAACCATGCCTCATGATCTACATGTGTACTTGAAGAAGCCAAGTACACATCCCCACCTTCATCTGAGGTGGTTTTCGCCTCTGCAGAAGGAGCATCATTTGATCCCTTTCCTTTATTAGGAGCTTTAGATTTACAGTCTCTTTTGAAGTGGCCTTCCTTTTCTCATTTCTAGCACACCACCTTTTCAAGTTTTCCTGGAGATTTAGATCTCCCTCTAGATTTAGATCTCCCACTCGATGACTTATTTTTGTTTCTGTTCTAGGACCATCCTCGTACAGACAAGGCATCACCATTCTGGCTCTCCATATTTTCCTGTCTCATATCCTCTGTCAGCAAGGCTGAGACTATTTCATCAAACTGCAAGGCAATTACATTGCTACCTATTGCAATAACCAGACTATCCCACAAATCTGGTAGAGAACACAACAAACTAATGTACTTATCTTCATCTGAAAATTTTGATATCAACAGACGATAACTTACTTACCACAGAATTAAATGCATTTAGATTCTCTTTCAATGAGTCCCCATCTTTCATCCTCAATTTATACAGCTTTTTTCGTAGGAACAATTTATTCACCAGAGACTTAGATTGGTACAAAGTCCCTAACTTGTCCCACAAAGCCTTCACCGTAGCTTCCCCTGATACATTCGGCAATACTGAATCTGAGACACACAATCGTATTGTGCTCTTTTCATTTCGATCCAACTTATTCCATTCTTCATCGGACACTCCTGTTGGTTTAGTACTTGGATCTACTGCGATCCGCTGATCTTTGTCCACCAACAGATCCTCCATCTTGAGTTTCCACAACTCAAAACTCTAACCATTAAATTTCCCGATCTCTATCTTTCCACTACTCGCTGTCTTCTTTCACCACCAAAATCAATCCCGCAGATCTCCCACTAAACAGGGTCTACCACAGGCCTGAGCGAAACCCCTCAACAACAAAGGCATCCCCTTGAAGCCAAAACAACTCTAATACCAAATGTAGGTTTTAACCCCGTACAGAAATTACCTACATATGAATTCTAAAACACATAAAATAAACAATGTGAGAGCATAACACATAAAATGCATATACACAGATATCTTCCCCTGGATCCCAAAACTGGGACAACCAACTTGATTTTTCATTATGTTCCTTTCAATGTTACAATACATATATATACATGTCAAAGCATCCAATACCATGGAACATCCAATACCATGGAATAAAAACCATCGCATCCAAGACCATGGACCGAAAACCATCGCGTCTAAAAACATGTGTGAAAATCATGCACAAAACCATAGGTGGGTCCGCCCAACCTAACATAGGGTCCAAAACCAAAATTTTCTGGGGTGCTGCCCTGGACCCCATAAAGTTGGGTTACGGGTATGCCTCAAACCCCCTGTGACCCCCCCCCCCCTCTCGCTACACAATCGGTGCAACGAAGGGGGATTGCACCCCCCCCCCCCAACTCTAACCCCCCAGTTAACTACGTGGGCTAGTCATGGAAAGAATATAACACAACCCAACAACGAATAGGCCTTGGAAGAATTGAAGTGCAACAACCAGAGACTTCAAGCAGATAATGCTGAATTAAGGAGGCTTCTACAAGAAGAGAAAGAGGAGAAGCAAAGATTACAACTTCTGCTACAAGCCACGACAGAGGCATTGGAGAAGTTGAATAGCAATGATGGCTTAGAGAAGCCCTGATCACTTGGTTCAGAATCGAAAACTAAGGTAAACAATGTTAATTTTTATTCATTTTCATCTTCACATGATGTTATTTCTGTTGGAAATGTGGAAATACCGATTACAAGAACTGGCATCAAACTCCTTAAAAAGATGGGGTATAGAGGAGGAGGACTTGATGTGAATGGCCAAGGCATGACTCAACCATTGGAGGTCGTACAAAGACCTCGATTTGCAAGTTTTGGATACACTGAAGGAGAATGCTCAAAGGTCTCAAAAGCTTCCAAGACATTGTTGAAACTGTCAAGGAAAGAGAATGATTGGAACGCATCACCATCATCCCATGACAGTGCACATTGTAGAGAAAGAGCTAAGGCAATCTCTCACCGCCATAATTGCACCAGAGAGAGTCAGGAAAGGTATAACAATTCATAGTATTCTAGAATTCATTTTAATTACAAACATGTTTTCAATGATGAACATAAATCATGGCATAGTAGTTTTTGTGGTTTGCATAACCATGTGTTTGCTAAGTGTTAGAAGAGAATGGCAGCAAGGAAAAGGATGAGGCATGAAACAGCTTCTCTAGAGCAGGGAGAGAAGCATGTTAAGAAGGTCTAGAGAAAGAAGACTTATTGCATTCATTGCAACAGAGGTGGTCATCAAAAAGCCACATGTTAGAGGCTCCATCAAGAGCAACATCTTAAGGACAAAGCGCCCATGCATGAACCAGATGAAAAAATTGTTCGACAAATGAATATGCCACAGGGATATGACCCATTCACTTTGATAGTGAGAGATGATTTTTCTAGATGTGTTAGCTTGTCATGGTCGTATGTTTTTAAATAATTTGTTGCGACTTAAAATGTAAAAGTGATTATGTGTTTTCCATCACTTGTTGAAGCAAAAATGATCTTTTTGCCTTGTATTGATAGTTGGGATATTGTTTCCATTTTGATGTAAAATTGACCATAGATTATGTGTTATAAACTCATGGCCAGTATGGGATGCTTGGGTCATAATTGTTCATGTAGTTAAGCATGTAATTTGAAAAATGTTGTACTACAGGTTTGCAGAGGATGCAGGTGTTGACTCATCGCTTATGGCTCCAAAGAGCAAAGGTGAAGGAGAAGGAGGGGTGACCTGTCAAGATACTTGTGGTGCATACAATGTACAAGGCAGTGTCATATTATTTTCATGATTTTGGAGAACCAAAAACTCCTCAGCGGGGAGGAATGATCCAAGTGGCTCTAGAGCCACTGATATGTCAAAGAGGGCTTACAATAGCTCAAAATTAAAAGTGGTTAGATTGCCCTTGAACAAGAACTAGATCGAAGTGCTCGTCGCTCTGACTCAAATGGTGTGAACGACACTCCAATCAGAGCTTGTATGAGGGAGATAGAGCCAGTCAAATTTTTGTTCAAAGTTGGACAAGTAGCAGGTTTAAAGATCCTACAAATTGACTGAGTTTGGGTCATGGAACTTGGCTCCCGAAAGTGGGCAAAATTGTCTACAAAGGCACATAAAATTTCTATGTGTCTCTGCACCGATATGTCAGCTTCTTCATTAAACCTGGGCAAGAGCTTGAGATAGTCTTATGAAATAGCATGTTAAGGTTGAGGTAGGTCTAATGGAGCATGTTTGTTTAATAAGAATCCTAGGATAGCCATTTGGATCAGAGGGGGTGGTGCTTAATTTATTAGGGGTCTCTGAGGTATGACCAATTATGAGACAGTTGACTGGTCGTGGAATGAGAAACTTTTCACACTGTGGGGAGAGGCTGCTCTTGAGTATACCTTTTACCTCCTCAACTTTAGGGAGGAGAGGAAATGAGAGAGAAGGGGTGTGGACTGAAACTTCTTCTTCTTTGACCACTAGGGAGGCGGTACTCAGTAGCTGACCACTTTCTGAAAGATATACCAAAACTCTAGGAGGAAAATTAGAGCAATGAACTATGGCATTCTGTAAGATGGATGAGGATATTTCAGGAAATGAAGAGATAGTAGCACCAGTATTTGGGATCTTTTCCTTCCAAATCCTTCTACATATGATCCTTTCTAGGTCATATACAGGTGATGTTCTTTGCTGAGAGGTATCTAAATGCATATGGGACCCCTTATAAGCCAGAATGATCAGATAAAAATATAGACAGTGGAGTCGCCAAGGTGTTTATAATGAAATTTAGACAGTGGAGTTGCCAAGGTGAGATATCTTCAACCCACACTTCCCTTGCTCACCTAACATAGGGAATGTAAATATTTGTTGTACCTAGGGGGGGAAATCTCTAATACGTTCCCCGAAAACAATGCCAAAAAGTTGTTGTAGCTTTTTCTATCACCTGTTGCAGAAGTGCTTCAAGAAATATAGAAACCTCCTAGAGACAGCCTTTGGGTTGATTGTAGACTAGTGCCTAGGACATCTTAAGATATGAGTGCATGTGAATATTATGAATAGGGATTTCTGTTGCAATCCATTTGTCACGTAGTTTTAAAAATATAATAATGGGGGCTTGGTCCAATAGTATTTCATTAAGGTAGAGTCAAGAAAATACATGGATTTGAATACACATGGGGTAGATCTAGTTAATCTCAAAGAGAAATGACTAATTCTGGTGGCTGACACACAACAATAGTCAGCCTTAATATTGGCGTTGTAGTAACATGAAGAGGAGGAATGAAAGAATGAAATTCGTTGCAGAGGGTTGGATACAACACAGAATCCTAAGCATCAAACTCCAGCAGAAGTATGAAAGAATGAGGAGGTAAATTGGCAGAAATTGTGGAGCGCAATTTAAGATCGCATACTTTATACCTCATGGACACACTTGTCACTAATCAGCATAAGTAAATATGTGATCATAAAGGTAATGTAAGCTATCAAAAAACTCATGTAAATATTTAATTAGCACAGGGACTATTACTCCTCAACAACATACATATAACCATGAGAGAGTGAAACCTGCAGCTTCTTTACACAATTTCAGGAGAAGAAAAACATACATGAAGTGAAATTCAAAGAGGAAACAATGTTGGTTATTTCTCTAATAGGAATCAACATAATAGTTTCATTAATCCTCCAAGATCGTTCCAAATCACCAATCCATATACATTCAACACTTATTTCTCAAATCTCTCATGAACAGGCAAGTAGAACCAATGTGCAACCACGAAATTTGAGCCTCTTGCTTTCAAAATTCAGGAACCTTTCTTAATTGTTTCTTCCCTCTTTTTATAAGGAGATGGGAAGCTTTGAAAATGGTTACAAAAATATCTTTAGCCTGAGCTCCAGCCATCTAATCGACTAGTTGTCTCAGGGTGTTAAGGCTTTGTTACCCAAATCATTGCAACAAAATGATTACTTTCTTTAAAATAAATCATAACAGAAAAACAAAACAACAAAATACAAAACATGGGAAAGAATTGAATTATTACTATATCCAAAATATATCCATGCCACTTCCTGTGATGTCCTCTGATCAAGCCACGTATCTGCCATAATGTACCTCTTTCTATTACTGGGTCGATCCCCTTGTCTCTTTCCACCTGAATTGAATGAATTTCCCATTTTCTGGAGCTGGAAGCAATCAACGGTGATGGCCTCTCTGTTATTTGGGAATAGAAGCTACCAACTCGTCCATCCCTCTAAACTTCATGTATAACACTCTCGGAGCCTGATATGCCCAATAATATTGTTGTAATGTTATATCGGAGATTCTCTGTATCGGCACTTTATACCTAAAAACATTATAAAACAGGTGAGTTCTGGGATTCTTTGGCCCCCTTTGTTTTAGCTCCTTTCTGCACTTTCCCCCATAGGACAAAGGGTCATGACCAAAGGCTTGGCCTTAAGGCACTAGGGCATTTTGTTCCTACATAAGCGCCTTTTTCCTTTGTAAATAGCTTAGCACCCCTTTCCTTTAACTTACTCTAGCGACCATGCGCTAGCCCAATATATCGAAGCCCCTTTATCAGCGTTTTTCACGTGACCACTGTCGTAGAGTTTTGATATCCATCAACCTCCTATATGCGATTGCCAATGTGACATCATCACTGCCACATGGAACTTCCTGAGTGGTAAAACTTGCACCCGGATATGCCCCCATAGGGCCCCTCAAAATGCCAAAATTGTATGACAGGTGTCCTTCCGTACTGCCACATCATGATGAAATCATCTACCACGTGTCCTTGTCAGATCCAATATTGTGCTACCATGTGTTATTATCGGACCCAATCTTGTGCTACCACATGTAATTTATCAGGACTAACCAGATGTTGCCACACATCTAAATGGATGAGAGAGAAAAGGGCTCGTCCGCCCTTGGTTTTGTGGGGAAATCCTTTGTAAAATTATTTTTGGGTCCCCTAACGATTTTACACTATCAGAACATTTTCAAGGTTCAGACATTCAAGGGTTGAGATCCTTCAATCGTTGATGTGCCAATCTTCTTGATGTTATAATGTGTCGACCGCCGATATTCTATGTTGTTAGACCTCTGATATATCGAATCTCTTATATTTGATGCGTCAATATGTCATGTTGTTGGGAGCTCTGATCATGATCTCTGATATCGCACCTTTGACATGTGAGGTGCCAATGTGCCACAATTGCATTACCTCTGATATGCGATCTCTGATATCAGTCCTTCGATTTTCCTTCTTTCCTTAGGCTTTAATCCTTGAACTTCAAAAGACCATAACTTTTGATCCAGGAGTCCATTTTTGGATTTCCACATTTCTTTGGAAAGATTACTCAGAGCACTTTATAATAGACATGAAAATAAATACCATTTGTTCAAAGATGGAGTAGAATATATTGTGAGAGCTCATAGCAAGACACTAAATCTTTCACTTGTTAATGTGGGGCAAATGATCTGATTAAGAAAAATATTTTTGTTGTGTTAAAATTCCTTTTCAGATTATATTAAATATGCTTGAGGATTTATGATATTGTTTGCAATTTTAAACATGGGTGTTTGAGTGTTTTTATGTAATTTTTCACAAAAAAAATTACTAAACAACAGCGTATAATAGACATTAACATCACCATAAACAGTATCACATCAGCACATGATGAAGGAGTTCACCCCTCCTGGGCTGCGTCTCCTTGGTCCAGATTTCAATGGCTTGGCCCTCTCTATTATGTTAAAAAAATTTGAAGACATTAGTTTGTAATGCTCAAAATGCTCTGAAACATGTTCCAATGGCTCCAGAAAACCCAAAAATGTATGTGTAGTCTCTTTCTGCTCCTGATTTGGTCAAGAACTGTAGAAGTTATGGCCTTTCCCAATCTTCTGCTAATCACACCACAAATTCCGCAAAATCCAGCATCATCCTACAATTTCACTCCAAAAACGCGCTAACAGAGCGATAATTTCACTGAAAACCAGGGGAAATTATCAGACACTTTAAATGTTCGCTAACGCTTAAGTTCTGAAATTTGTGGCCACGTGGGGGGACACTTGCCCCGGGCTAAGGTCGCATGCACGGTATTATAACCATGGGCTGGCCCTACCCCCAAACAGTGCAGCAACAAACTTTAAATAAAACCCGCAAACAATAAGGGTAAGCAACAGTCATTGCATATTGGTAACGGCTTTGGAATATTGTTGGGAGGTTGCAAGTTCGACCCCTGCTTGTCACATTGTGATTCGTCGAGGAGACTATTGACCACATAGATGACCACATATCCTGCCCAGTCAACGCCAAGTAGCAATACAGACCGCTGACTGGGCTGTCAATTTTTTTGAAAATTCGCATGCTTGGAAAAGTGAACAAAACTCATTTCTAGAGTCATACGGAGTCTGTTTCATGCGCAATGAGTTGTGCCGAATTCAGGATGACAAGCACTACATGTTCATCCAGGTTCCACACCAATTTGACAACTTTGAATTTTGAGCTATTTTTTTTAGCACCTGATCATTCCTCCCCACTAGAAGCCTTTTGGACCCCAAAATATCACTTTCAGTTGTCCAGTAGGTGAGGTTACAATTCCCTTGCCTTTCCAATATCTATCCATTTGGCCCTTGAGGGATTTGTTCCCTTGAGCCCCATTTGAAGGTAATCCACATTCCCTCCTTTTGAAGACCTTGTTCTTCTATTAAGAATGGTATCTTGTTGTAGTTCATCAAGGTATTCAGGAGAAAAATCCTCAATGGAAGGCATTTGGACATTTTCTCTTTGATCTTCAATCAAAGGAGGCTCATACAACCTTAAGTTCTCAACATTAAGAATAGCATAAATTTGCATATATGAAGGAAAATCCAACCTGAAGGCATTGTTACCATTCTTTTCCAAAATTCTAAAAGGACCATATCTAATTGGTTTCAGTTTTTTACCTTCTCCTTGGAGCCTTTCTTTGCTAATGTGAAACCAAACTTCATCACTGATGTGGAACTTGTGATCTACACGATGCTTGTCATGCCTTGCTTTTTACTTGCCTTGGCTCTTTTAAAGTTGTTCTTGAACTCTTTGGTGTACCAATTGGACTTGTTCAATGAACCTTCTTGCTTTGTCTATGTCACTATGACCATCAATAGCAACATCTTTTCCAAAAATGAAATCCAAAGGAGACTTAGGTAAGTATCCCAAAGATGCCTCAAATGGCGATGTTTGAGTTGAAGAGTGCTTGGATCGATTGTAAGCATGTTGAATATAGTGCAAATGTCCATCCCAATTGTTCTTAAACTCTTTGGTGTACCAATTGGACTTGTTCAATGAACCTTCTTGCTTTGTCTATGTCACTATGACCATCAATAGCAACATCTTTCCCAAAAATGAAATCCAAAGGAGACTTAGGTAAGTATCCCAAAGATGCCTCAAATGGTGATGTTTGAGTTGAAGAGTGCTTGGATCGATTGTAAGCATGTTGAATATAGTGCAAATGTCCATCCCACAACTAAGGATGCTTGCAAAAGTACCCATGAAGAAGATGTATCATTGTCTTTTTCACCACCTCTATTTGACCATCTGTTTGCAGATGGAATGTTGTACTCTTTTTCAATTTGGTGTCCATGAATCCCCACAAGCTTGACCAAAAATTCCCAACAAAGTGAGAATCTCAACCACTAACGATGGATGTGGGCAATCCAAAATGCACCCATACATTTTGAAAGAATAACTGAGTAGCTTGTTCAACTGTAACATGATTTTTACATGGCTTCAAAATACACATTTTGTTTAACCTATCCAAAACTACATACAAATAATCATGACCTCTTTTTGACAATGGAAGACCTCCTACAAAATCCATAGAAACACTCTCCCACGGTCGTGAAGGAACCGGAAATGGTGTGTACAATCCTAAATACCTATTGCTAGGCTTACTAACTACACATAATGAACATCCTTTAATAAAATGTGACACACTTTCAAGCATATGATGCCAATAAGAATACCTCTATAGATGCACCACCATCTTACTTACACCGAAATTACTAGCAATAAGAGAAGTATGTGCCTCTCTTATGATATTGACTCTTTCTCCCTGTTGAATACAAAGCTTGCCAATATGGTACAAGAAGTTATCATGCAAATGATAATCCGATTCCTCTACTTGGTTACCTTGACTCAAGCTTGCATAAACATCCCGAAAGTCATTGTCTAATGCATATTGCTCAATATAACTTTCATGAAAAATAGAATTATTCTTGAGTAAATTAGTTGCACTAATAATAGGTCTAGAAAGCATATCAGTAACTTTATTGTAGATACCTTTTTTATACCTTATTACCAAGTGGAATCGTTGAAGAAAACCCATCCATTGAAAGTGCCTGATTGCTACAACTTTGAATGAGATTGCAAGTATTGCAATGGTTGATGATTAGTGTGAATGATTGTTTTCTTACCCATCAAGTAGTGTTTCCATTTTTTCACACTTTGCTCCAATGCATACAATTCCTTGTCATATGTAGGATAATTAATCATTGAACCATTGAAACTTTCCGAATGAAAACAGATAGGCTTACCATGATGCATGAGGATTGCACCCATAACGTAGTCACTAGCATCAGTCTGAATCTCAAACGATTGTCTCAAGTCTAGAAGTGCAAGTACTGGAGCTAAACTAATCTTTTCCTTCATTGCATCAAAGGCCTTTTGTTCTTTGCCTCCCCACTAAAAAACCTTTTTCACACTTGTCAATACATGCAAAGGAGTTGCTATAGAAGAAAAGTTAGCAAAAAATTTCCTCCAATATTGGGTTGCTCACAAACAAATTATTACCTCAGTAACTGTCTTGGGCCTTGGCCAATTCAAAATGACATCAACCTTGGAGGGATATATTTTCAACTCATCTCCTCCAACAATATGACCCAAGTAAACTAAAGAAGTTTTTCCAACCTCACACTTTGACATCTTTAAATACAATTGTTCTTCTTTAAGACATCAAGTACTTTTCTCACATGCTTGACATGTTCATCATGAGATTTATTGAAAATTAAGATGTCATCTAAGTAGACTATAACAAACTCATCAATAAATCGCCTCAACACATCATTCATCACACGCATGAAGGTAGCAAGAGCATTACATAAACCAAAAGGCGTAACTAGTTATTCAAACAAAGCTTGTTTTGTTTTGAATGTTGTCTTCCAAATGTCTCCTTCAGCAATATTAATTTTATGGTAGCCACTCCTTAAGTCCAACTTAGTGAAATACTTTGCATCTTTCAATTGATCAAGTAAATCATCTATCCTAGAAAATGGATAACGGTTCTTTACCATAATCTTGTTCAATGCATCTAATTCCACACACATGCCCCATGTTCCATCCTTCTTTGGCACCAAAACAATAGGTGAACCACATGACGAAGAAGATGGCCTGATGATCCCTTTATCCAACAACTCTTGAATTTTCTTTTTAATTTATGCACTTTCCATCACTGACATCATGGACATGCCAATGTTAAGAAGAGGACTATCTTGCTACAACTCTATCTCATGTTGAATTCTTCTCTTGGGAGGCAATCCTTTTGGTTCCTAAAACATCTCATTATATTGGTTAACTACATCAACCAATTCATATTTCAAACTTGAATCACAACCTTTAAAAGCTTCATTATCAACATCATTATTGGGTTTGATCATTAGAAGCACAAAATTTTTGCTTGAATTCACTAGCCTTTTCATCTGCCCCGCATTAACAAGTGAAAGATTTAGTTTCTTGCTATGAACTCTCACAATATATTCTACTCCATCTTTGAACAAATGGTATTTGTTTTCATGTCTATGGAAGATAGCTTTTCTGTCATAGAGATACAGGCTGCCCAAAAATATACCACATGTGTCTAATGGCACAACATCAAGCTCCACTTCATCTATGAAATTCTTAAGAATGGCCAATTTCAATATACACTTTCTAGTTACCTACAATTGTGCATTGTCACACACCCATCCAAGTGGATATTGTTTATGATGTGGAATGGTTTCCAAGTTTAAACTTTTAACAATGTTTTCAGAGATAAGATTGGCTTGAGAGCCACTATAAAAAAGAATATCAATTTTCTATGTTTTGAGATCACCCTTATGTGAAAAAGTTCTATCCTCTTATTTTCATTTGGAGTTTCAATGTGTGAATATTAAGTATTAGTGCTAGCAATGGATACTTTTCCCTTGATACCCATGGGTGTAATTTTAGTTTCATTGCCTGAATCAAATCCTTAATCCTGTTG
Source organism: Pinus taeda (assembly GCA_000404065.3). Classification (NCBI taxonomy): domain Eukaryota; kingdom Viridiplantae; phylum Streptophyta; class Pinopsida; order Pinales; family Pinaceae; genus Pinus; species Pinus taeda. The sequence continues at coordinate 17,470 of APFE031648629.1, forward strand.
AGTGATTGCAGTTGTCTTTTGTTTTCCCTTGTTGTTGAATTTATTTGGTTTCATTTTGGTATGAAGCTTCCTGCAATGAGCTTCATCGTGACCCTCTTCGGAACAATGCTTGCATGTTAATATATCTCCTTCCCTCTTGATAGATGCATTTTTCTTTCCCTTCCCTTTGAAACCCTTTTCTTTTCCTTTACCCTTAAATGGATTTTTACTACCCTCTTCTAGAGTGTTTTTCCCTCTTGCCTCAAGATGAGTGGCTTGCACACACACCTCATCTGAATTATTGGGATTAAACATAAGGATAGTATGCCTAAGGTAACTGTGTAAACCCCCTATGTACTTCAACAACGTGTCTTGTGATTGCAAATCTACACCTAACATTAGAGACCTTTTTATGAATTCTTGGGTGTAATCTTGCACATTTTGACCTTTAAGTTGTCTATAGTTCTGCCAATTCATTATGGATTTCTGCATATAAGCTAGAGGGTAGACTTGTCTTTTAATTGCAGCAATGAAATTAGACCAAGAAATTGAGATCTTACCATGTTCTTTTATCTCCTCTTGTGTCTTTGATTCCCACCATACTAATGTTTCACCCTCCATCCTAAATGAAGTTAATTGAATCTCTATGTCATGCTCTTGAAGGTTTTGAATTATGCAATAGACCTCTAACTAACGAATCCAATTTTCAAGCTTCTTTGCATTCACTTCACCCTTGTACATGGGCAATTCAAATTTAACATCAAGTTTTAATAAGGGTGATTTACCAGTTCCTTTTGAGGTATGTTGATGAGTATGAGTAAGGGTTGTGTTAGTGGAAGAGGGTGAAGATTCCTTTGAAGAACAGTTAAATCCTTATTGCACAAATAAAACCAAGAGCTTTGATACCAAACTGAAAAAGAGTACAACATTTCATCCACAAACAGATGGTCAAACAGAGGTGGTGAACAGGACAATGATACATCTTCTTCGTGGGTATTGCAGCAAGCATGACATTCACTTGCAAACAATTAAATCTTTCTTGCACAAATAAAACCAAGAGCTCTAATACCAAACTGAAAAAGAGTACAACATTTCATCCACAAACAGATGGTCAAACAGAGGTGGTGAACAGAACAATGATACATCTTCTTTGTGGGTATTGCAACAAGCATCCTAAGTTGCGGGATGAACATTCACACTATGCTCAACATGCTTACAATCGGGCCAAGCACTCTTCAACTCAAACACTGTCATTTGAGGCATGTTTGGGATACTTGCCTAAGTCTCCTTTGGATTTCATTTTTGGAAAATATGTTGCTATTGATGGTCATAATGACATAAACAAACAAAGAAGGTTCATTGAACAAATCCAATTGGTACACCAAAGAGTTCAAGAACAGCTTGAAAAGATCCAAGGCAAGTACAAAGCAAGGTACAACAAGCATCGTGTAGATCACAAGTTTCAATTCGGTGATGATGTTTGGCTTCACATTATCAAAGAGAGGATCCAAGGAGAAGGTAAAAAACTGAAACCAAATAGATATGGTCCATTTAGAATTTTGGAAAAGATTGGTAACAATGCCTTCAGGTTGGATTTGTCTTCGTATATGCAAATTTATGTTGTTGTTAATGTTGAGAACTTAAGTTTGTATGAGCCTCCTTTGATTGAAGATCAAGGAGAAAATGTCCAAATTTCTTCCATTGAGGATTTTTCTCCTGAATACCTTGATGAACTACAACAAGACACCATTCTTAACAGAAGAACAAGGTCTTCAAAATGAGGGAATGTGGATTACCTTCAAATGGGGCTCAAGGGAACAAATCCTTCAAAGACCAAGTGGATCAAGATTGGGAAGGTGAAGGAACTGTACCCTCACCTGTTGGACAACTAAAAGTGATCTTTTGGGGTCCAAAATGCTTCAAGTGGGGAGGAATGATCAAGTGCTCAAAAAAATAGCTCAAAATTCAAAGTTTTTGGATTGGTGTGGAACATAGATGACCGCATAGTGCTCATCATCCTGAATCTGTCGCAACTCATTTCGCGCGAAACAAACTCTGTATGACTCCAAAAACGAGTTATGTTTACTTTCCCAAACAAGCGAATTTAAAAAAAAAAATTGACAACCCAGTCAGCAATCCGTACTGTTGACGTGGCACTGAATGTGTAGGATATGTGGTTGTTGACTTGGTCAATGGGATCCTCGGTGAATCACAATGTGACAAGTGGCTTATTTTTATTGGTCAAAATTCCGCATTTTTTATTGGTTGGAATGGTTGCCAACCATGAGCTGACGCGTGGTCCAAGCTGGAGGACACCACGTTGCAGCCCGGGAGGCCACCAAAATTTTGGTCATAGTTTGGGAAGAGACAGCGGGGGTCGAACCCGCGATGTCCCAACAATATTCCAAAGTTGTTATCAATACGCCATGATTGTGTTGCTTACCCTTATTGTTCGCAGGTTCTATTTAAAGTTTGTTGATGCGTTGTTTGGGGGTAGGGTCGACCCTTGGTTATATTACCACGCACATGACCATCGGGGAAGGAGGAGAAAGGGCCCAGCCAATAGGGGCAGGTCATTGGCCTTAGCCCCGGGCACGTGGCCCCCCACATGGCCACAAATTTCAGAACTTAAGCATTAGCGGACATTTAAAGTGCCCAATAATTTTGCTTGGTTTTCGGCGAAATTGTAGGATGATGCTATACTTTTTGGGAATTTGTGGTGCAATTAGCAAAAGATTAGGAAATGCCATAACTTCTTCATTTTTTTACCAGATCAAGAGCATAAAGAGGCTACACAGGCATTTTTGGGCATTCTGGAGCCATTGGGACAAGTTTTAGAGCATTCTGAGCATTGTAAAATGATGTATTCACATTTTTTAGCATAATAGAGAGGTTCAAGCCATTGGAAGATGGACCAATGAGACTCAGCCCAAGAGGGGTAAACTCTTTCATCATGTGTTGTTGTGATACTATTTATGGTCATGTTAATGTCTCTTATATGATGTTGTTCAGTCATTTGTTTATTTAAATTTGCACACAAAAATTACATAAAAACAGTGAAAAACCCTTGTTTAAACTTGCAAACAATCTCATAAATCCTCAAGCATATTTAATATAATTTGAAAAGGAATATGAGCATAGCAAAACTAATTTTCTTAATCAGATCAAAATCTAACAAATAGTCCATAGTTCTTAATAAGATCAATTTTCTTAATTCCTAGAGCAGTATTCCACATTAACTAGTTATCTAACAATAGTATATAACAAGTTTGTAAGCAACATTCTACAAAATTTTAATAAATAAATTTTATTTTATAGTTATTTTTTTTTACAGTGAAAGTGATCCAATGTGAATTTGCATCCAGAGATCTCATTTCTGCATCCAAACAATAAGCATGGTGAACTCATTTTTGCATCCAAAAAGTAAATGTGGTGGACATTGTTAGTGTCGGCTTTCTGCATCGAATAGTCTTTTTGCGTGCCATAGGTATATATTTTGTTTTCCACACTCTTCATGTCTTTCGACCGGTGCAACCTCGGTGTATTCTAATTTAGTTAGTCTCTGGATTAGTATCCTTAAACCACCATTACAGAGTTTTAATGGTTGTCTCCTGCGATAGTGGAAATAACTTCAAGTTCCTTAGATATGAAGTTGTGTGAAGTTCCTTGGATATAACAAGTATCTTTATACTGTAAATTGTTTTTCATTTATTTTGCAAATCACTTTAACACAACGATTCTTTTGAAGTCAATATTTTGTTGGTTAAGGGGATGCGGTGATATAATTCCCAAACTTTTAATTTTCTTAGAGTGTTCTGCACTAGAATGTCCAAGATTTTGCATAAGTTATCCACACTTTGATTATGTGTTAGAAAACTTTTAAGATGTTAATTTATATTCTAAAAATAGCCTTTCAATGCTTTAAGATATTCAACTTCCTTTGTGAAATTAGACTATAGTCAAATCAAATTTCAAATGCTCATTATTTAGTAGCACCCAGCGTGCATGATATGACGGTTGGGGCGGATGGCTTTCGCTCCCCCCAACCGTGTTCGATTCCTGCAGAGGTCCCCCTTTGGCGTTATGTGACGGCTTTGATATATCTGCCGGCTTCGGCCGTATTCTGACTAGCTTCGGCCTCATTGTATTCTGGCTTCGGTCGTATTCTGACTGGCTTCGGCCATATTGTATGATTGTAAATGTGATTTTCCTAGTGAAAAAAAAAATGCTCATTATTTAGTAATAAAAACTACCATAGTATTAATGAGAATGTTAGTATGTAACGTGGTTCGCAATGAATCATTTCTCTTGAAAAATAAGTTTGTATATATATATAATTTGAGAGGGACTAACAAAATAATAATTTAGAGAATATTTAAAAATAAATCAATAATTTATAAATTATAAATAAAAATAGAGATAAAATAGTTTTATTTTAATATTAAGTTTGAATCCAATTTAATCTCTATATCTCTAATTATTCGTTTTTTTATAGATTATATATATATAATTGAGAGGGACTAATAAAATAATAATTTACAGATATTTAAAAATAAATAATAATTTATTAAAATATCAACAAAAAATAGAGAGATAAAATAATTTTATTTAATATTAAGTTTGAATCCAATTTAATCTTTCTTGATAATATATCTTTAATTATTCATTTTTAATAGATTTTAATGTGCCTAGACTGACCAATAAACCAAATAACCTTTTCCAAGGTATTTTTTATAGTTAATTTTAACCAAATTTCGTTAGAGAATTTTAAAACTTAAGTTTAAGTTATTTAATCTATAGAATTCGAGTGCCCTAGTGGTTTTACAAGGTGTTGAATCCATTTATGCATTCAAAAATGTATTTTAAACAACAAAAAATCACAAATTTGCTTCAAATTGTATCAACATATTCTGGTGAAAAATATAATATCTTCCATAAGTTAGGCTACGTCATTTTAATGTAGTTTCACTCAATGGCAATAACGAGTTAGTATATGTTAACTAATAACAACTAATAGGACAGGTCGATTAAGTCATTTTACATTTTACATATCCTTAATAATTGTTTGTTTTATTTTTTAAATTAAATATCAATTCGTGCAACCTTGCATGGGGTGAGAAGTGATGAGAAAGCACCATATCACGTAGTCACCACGACTGACCTCTCGATGTCATTTAAATCTTTGAACAGTCATCTAAATGTGGCTCGAAAGGGAGTAGCATTGTAAAAGTGGATTCCATTTATAGGTAAGACATTTTCAAGAATTGGAAAAAAACAAAAAAAACAAAAAAACAAAAAACAAAAATTCCATACATAAATAAAAAATGCAATTTAATTATTTTAAATCATATTTTTAGTATATTTAAATTTAAAAATTATTTTTCATCATAAATATAATTAATTTAGCATGATAATGATATCTTTTATTTATTTTATTTTTTAATAAAATTATAATATTTTTTCAGACAAATAGACATAAATTTATTAGATTAATTTTTTAAGTAAAATAAAATTAAAAAAAATAAAAATAAAAAAATAAAAAAAATCTAAGAGGTGGTCATTTTTCTCTCACAACATTAATAGCAATATCAGTGGGAAATTTCAATCCATCAAAGTAAATCTAAATAAAATAGTGAACATCCCATACCAAAAAGTTTTTGCTCATCAATATTGAGAGCCTACCCAAATTTGAAATTATGTTAATCTACTTAGTATGTTTGTGGATAAATCCATTGGGCTCAAAAATATAGGGTTGTCCCTTTAACTCTACCTAAGACCTTCTCAATAAAAATGAAGAAATTTATTCATTGTTTTAATTAAATAAAATAACAGCAACAAAAGATAAAATAAATCAAAGCCTTAAATACAACCATAAATATGTATGGGTGTGTTTATAATATTGTTATCCAACTCATCATGTGACATGTTTACATATCTATCCTTATCATTGAATCCAGAGGCGTATTCTACAACCTAGTATGAGGGCTATGTGTGATTGTCTGTGCTCAAAGAATCTTACAGCCTTTACTAGTGGAAGGGGCGATAATTAATACCATTTAATGTCTGAGCACTTAATAACAATTATAATCTCTTTCAAATATTTTTAGGTATTTACATTTGCACTTTTTGGTTGATCAACAGAGGAAATGCTAGGAAATAAAATGCTCAGTTTGTTAACATTTGAGCTGTTACAGCTAACGAGGTTAGTTTTTACAGCTCTCTTTTGGATATTACTTATTGTAATTAATATTGAAAGGCCTTTAAAGAGGAGAATTATTTTCACAGTTAAATTGTTCTTTGTCTTGATGATGTAATGAACTCAAGTCCCATCTATTAGTTTGAGTGAAATATGTTAAAAAGAAATGTTATGCTACTGTGAATAATTTAGAATCATGAAATGTGTTGTCGAGCAATCATCAAAATCGCTACGACTACTCATAGAAGAGGAAGAGGTTGATAATCACAAACTAGATTGTGGAGATAAAGAAAAGAAGAAAATAAGTGATGAGTACTTTAAATGCAGATGTCGTGGCAAGTGGATTAAATGTAGCTTAAATTGGTGCAAATGTTGGTGTTGTTGTGTACAATATCTTTGTTCAAATCCAAATAAAATTGAATGATTGTCAAAGGTCAACATGCAACAATTTTATTTGTTTGGTTTAAATGATAAATTTGTATCAAGCCTCATGTGAGAGAGAAGTTTTACAGATTGTAATGCTAAAATCGGTAAATATTACATGGACCTCTACATGCCATAGTAGTTTCTCATGTCTATCTCTACTTGGAATCTTTAATCCAAGATAAGCAGTTATAGGAATTGAAACTATTGCATTTTCGGTTGCTTTAGTGCAATATCCTTTGCTTAAATTGATACATTTAGTAGAGTACATATGCAGTATGCCATTATAGTACTGTATTTTTTTTATCCATGGTTTTTATTTGCAACTTCTTTAGTCATGTGTAGCTATATTGTTATTTTTTATTTATAGCATTATAAATAATGCTTAACAAAGACTATGATGCAAAGCCACATTAACCACCTTTAGTCCCTATTATATGCACAAAGAAGATTAAAAGTATACCTCCACTAGCACTGAATCCATTGTTACTTTGTCCTTGTACACAAGCCCTTCGTACCTTAGATATATTGGTACCTACATTTCTATAAATGCTATTATTAAAAATGCAAATAATGCTACCTTTGAAACCATCATGGCCTTCATGTCCTCTCACTGTAATTATTTTAGCATCTTAATGATGAGTGATCCATCACACATACAATTGATGTATGTATAAGCAATGCATCAAGGTGAAGTATGTAGAAGTGATGTGATTGATTTGATTACATGGTAAATCATAAAGGGGAAATTTACATAAAAGAATTCTAAAAGCATATATATAGCAAAAACATTAGGTGTTTAATGCCAAAAGTTTCCAAAGGTAATTGTGCGACAAAAAACAATGTGTAGTATGTTTTACTAAATAAAACACATACAATGTTCCTTTATTACCATAATGTCTTTAAAATATACCAGTAAGTTAATAGCCTAAACATGATACAATTGATAGGTTTACAGTAATAAACTTTTGAATATGTTTATTACTTCAATAAAATTTTGAATATGACTATTATTTTAAATAACTTTATGATTGTTATTTTAAATTAAAGTTATTTATTATACAAGGTTATATTGTAATTAGTTTGTGATAGTAATGTTTGACTTTTACTTAATTTGTAAATTTTGAAAAGAATTTACAAAGTTTATCAAAGTTTTTGCAAAATTTAAAAGTTAAATGTAGCAAGATCTTCAAAGAAATTTATGAGCAATCACTTTCAAACCCCAAAAAGTTCCTTAAAAATCTAATGAAAATTACAGGGAAAACATCATAGATAAAACCCTTTTGACATTCTTTGATATCATTAGACACACACTAATTTGAAATGATTATGTTTCACTAATATCTTGCTGATGTGGAATAATGACACCTCATGCAGAAAATGTAACACAACAAAAGAAAAACCAAAAAATAATAGGGAATGGAATAAATAGTCTACTTTCATTGCTTAGGCAAGTGCTTTAGATAACATTTATTAAAAATCCATCTAGACTATGTCAAACTTAACCAATATAAAATCTACACATAACCCAATTGAGGTACATTTATTTACTCATGCTTTATATCTAATAAGCCTCAGAACCAATGATCCTGGTGTCATGAACAAGTGTGTCTATTGAGATGAGCATATTCAACAGATCATATCCTCCTGGTTTAACTCAAAAGCATCCTTGTTTTTTCCTCGCAATTTAGGAACAACAATATTCACAAAAAGGACAAAGAATAAAACAATAATACTATGTTGTGCTCTAAATACCTATGCATCCATAACAATTGAGTGGGGTTGAGTTAAAGGACCATTGTACAATAAAATGTGGGCGAGAATAATTGTGCAAGTGTGGTAAACTTTGGGCAAGTTGGCATCTTCGTTGTATAACTGTTGGACATATGGTGAAGAGGCAATGGAATAATGCAATGGATGGAAAACATCCTTTGAACTACAAAATGAAATAGTAGACCTGTTATACATTATTTTGTTACACCTCCTGCACTTCCCTGTGTCATACCCCGAAGTGCCCAAAAATTGACAACTATGCAATGTACCCATCCTAATATGCGGTCCATATCCTCCTTAAAGAACTAATGAAAAGTTTCCTTGAGCCTTTCCTAAGGAAAATGATCTCAAAACCCTAATTAATGGGTCACTGCGACTGTGACACTGCCCACTCATGGTGATCGCAGGTTTCACCACATGATCCTTGTGCTGCCAATGTGGATTTGGCATGGATACTTGAGTTGATCCCTAAAAGGCAACTTTTCCAAAGAGGAGGAGAAGCTTCATGATCTAGAGGCTTCCAGAACGTCGAGTTGGATTATGTTCGTTGTGGATGTGGTCGAATTCTCCCAATATTACCCTTTTATCTTATCCTTGTGAGCTTCCTCCTTGAGATGGGGACCTTCCCCTATCTTTGGAGAGATCCTAACTCCCTCTCCATGTATATATACTTATTCCCCTCCATTCCCAAATGGTTTTCCTCTAATTATTAGCACCCTTATGCTGAGATAGCGCTTATATGTTATTCACTTTGGCTTGGAGAAGGAATGCTTAGAGAGCTTGAGCTTGGACTTGGACATTCACTCAAGGAGTTCTACTAACATCAAGGCCTAGGTTGTATGTTTCCTCTTTTGTTTATTAATATATACAACTATTGGTTAACTTTCCATAAATGCTTATGTCAATGCTTCATTTATATTAATGCTCCTTGATATGTTAAGTGGATTACATTTTATTATGCTTGTTTCACTTTTATGCTTTGTTGTGTTTTTGGCCTCTTGTGCAAGTATTCAAACACTATGAGCAGCAAGCACTAAGCCTGAGGAGCAAGTGATCAATATCTTTAACAAAGGAGTTCATTATACCATTAGAGAGAGGTAGGTCTCCTTCCTCTTCTCTTATTTCATTTGTAATCTAAGAAAGTGCCTTATAGATTGTCTCGTTTGTTGCTAGACCCACTCATTGGAATAGAGGGATCATCTCTGTCCCTAAAGAGGATTTACCTACACAAAAAAATGGCCACCATACTGGGGATCTTTACACATGGTCTTTTCTATCTGGATGGTTGCATCCATACCATGGATTCATGTTTTATATGACAAAGGTATCAGATATGTATATGTATATGCGTCCTTGATTTGTAGGTCTCCTGAGGGTGTTTGTTCTAGTCCTTGCAATAGCTCATAAATCATTTCAACCATCACTCCTTGTTCAGCCTTCATGCTTTAGGGGACATTTGTTACACAGTATTTTGTCACACCTCTTACACTTCCCTATGTCATACCCCAGAGCGCCCAAAACTTGACAACTTTGTAGTGTACTTATCCTGATATGTGATCCATATCCTCCCTGAAGAACTAATGAAAAGTTGCATTGATCCTTTCCTAAGAAAAATGAGCTCAAAACAGTCATTTTTGGGTCAGAGCAACTGTGACACTGCCCAACTGTGTTGATGGCAGGTTTCACCATATGAGCCTCACTCTGTCAGTGTGGATTTATCTTGGATACTCATGTCGATCCCTAAAAGGAAATTTCTCCCAAAGAGGAGGAGAAGCTTCGTGGTCTAGAGGCTTCCAAAACGACGAGTTGGATGATGATCGTTGTGGATGTGGTCGAATTCTCCAAATATTACCCTTTGATATTATCCCTATGAGCTTCCTCCTTGAGATGAGTACCTTCCCCTATCTTTTGAGAGATCCTAACTCCCTCTCCCTACCTATATATTCATTCCCCTCCAGTCCCAAATGGTTGGCCTCTAATTATTAGCACCCTTATGCTGAGATAGTGCCTACATCTTATTCACTTTAGCTTGGAGAAGGAGAGCTTGGATAGCTTGAGCTTGCACTTGGACATTCACTCAAGGAAGGATATCAACATCAAGGCCTAGGTCATATGCTTCCTCTTTATTTTATTAATATATACAACTGCTCATTCACTTTCCATAAATGCTTGTGTCAATGCTTCATTTATCTTAATGATGCTTGATCTATTAAGTGGATTACATTTGATTATGCTTGTTGCACTTTTATGCTTTGTTGTGTTTTTTACCTCTTGTGCAGGTATTCAAACGCTATGAGCAGCAAGGACTAATCCGAAGGAGAAAGTGATCAATATCTTTAACAAAGGAGTGCATTATAGCATCAAAGCAAGGTAGGTCTCCTTCCTCTTCTCTTATTTCATTTGTAATCTAGGAAAGTGTCTTGTAGATTGTCTCGTTTGTTGCTAGACCCACTCATTGAGCTAGAGGGATAGTCTCTGTCAACAGAGAGGATTTACCTATACTCTGAATGGATCATTATCTTGCATGAGTTTTATTTGGAGTTTATTGCCACCAAATCAAAGAAGTCACTAACTTTTTCCGAATTGATTTGCGCCCTTCCTTCTGCAAACACCTCCACTGATTTTACTAAGAAGATTCTTGACGAAACCTTGTTTCTCATCATTACCCTTGACCCATGGTACACAGATGTTATTGTTTATCTTTAGACCCAGACTTCCCGGTATGAGTTGTCTCAATCTAACCGTCGCTGCATCCGACATCAATATCAACCTTATCGGATTATTGGTGATATGTTGTACCAAGTCGGTGTTGATTTTGTTCTTCATAGATGTTTAACACTTGAAGAGCTTGAACGAGTCTAAATGACTGCCACTCTGGGGCATGTGCAAGTCACATGTCAGGGTATACCACTGCTCAGAAGATCCTTCGCGTCGATTATTTCTGGCCTTCTATCTTCAAAGATTTAATTTTGGCAGTTCAAAAGTGCCATGAATATCAGATTTATAATCATCAGTAGCACGCCCCGTAGGCACCCTTACACCCAGTTGTTATCGTAGGCCCATTCTCTAAATGGGGAATTGATTTCATGACCTGTAAGCCTCGCTCGGCCAGGGGGCATGGCTATATCATTGTCGTTGATTACTATTTTACTAAATGGGTTGAGGCAATGCCCACATATACTACTAACGGTACAACTGCTACTCAGTTCCTCGTTAACCATGTCATAGCCCATTTTGGTGTCCCTCAAGCCATTGCCACTAACCATGGATCCCATTTTCATCAGTACATGATGGCAGAGATTACTTCTTAGTTGGGTCTGTGTCACGACAACTCAACTCCTTATTACCCATGGGCCAATGGCCAAGTTGAAGCGGTTAATAAAGTCTTAGTTACTATGCTTTAACGTACCATTGGAAAGCATAAAAAATATTGGTATCTCATGTTGTTTTCGTCTCTTTGGGCTTACCAAACCTCAGCTAAGACAACCACTGGTTTCACTCCATTCCAATTGGTATATGGTTTAGAGGTGACACTTCCTATCGAGTGTGAGATTCCTTCGTTAAAACTAGTTATCGAACTACTCCTCGATACCTCACCTACAGAGGAACATTTACTTTATCTCGAGAGGCTTGATGAAACCCGTCGTATTGCTGCGATGGTTATCGAAGCACAAAAAAAAAACAAGTTAAAGCTCATTACGATAAAATTGTTTCTCCATGAGTTTTCATTGAAGGTGACTTGGTTTTGTTGTATGACCAAACCAATGATAAGTTGGGAGCTGGGAAGTTCGAACCCATGTGACATGGGCCATACATTGTTAAACGTGTTTTGCAAAAAGGCGCCTATGAGTTGGTTGACTACGAAGGTAATGCATTAGCACAGCCTCACAAGGGGCTTTACCTGAAAAAGTATTATGTGTGATTTTCGTAGAATTACTTTTGTACATTAGTGTATGAATTCATTAGTGTGCGTTTTGAGTTTTTGGTGTGATTGTTTGCCTTTTAGACATGTTTCCTCTGCTTACCTTGTGTTCCACTTGATTCTCAAATGTCGTCAAACCGCTATGTTGGTTTTGCAGATGGTGTTTGTCGTAGCACACAGAACTTATCTTTCGCAGCTTGGGCACTCTTCACCCCTAATGGCGAGTTGATCAATTTACAAGGTATTTGCCTGGGATGAACAACTAATAGTATTGTTGAGTACCATGCAGTTATCAAACTGTTATCAACAGTAGTTTCTCTCGAAATCAAAAATTTGGTTGTTAAGTTAGATTCACAACTCATTGTGCTACAATTAAATGGTCATTATTCAGTAAGAAATCCACAAATTTTGTGCATGTATCTACGTGTTTGATTACTGGAAAGAAACTTTGATTACATCACATAACAACACATTCCAATAAATTTGAATTACATTAACATATGCATTGGCAAGTTATGTTTCAGATAGACATTTGCATCACTTGTAAGAAACCGAACACATCATCATGATTATGAACACATAAGTAGACAATAGAAACATGCATATATATATATATAATATATATATATATATATATATATATATATATATATATCGAGTCTGTCAAAGTTTGTTATATCAAAATCTCAAAAAACAGTGTTCTGAGACACATGGCTTTAAAATCCCACAACAGTGCAGATAATATGACTAGGAATAGGCTATCTGCCCACATGATTCTCATGATAACATGAGGCAACCCTAATCACTCAATCTAACAACCAATAAAGTCTTGCAGATAGTCCCATTGTGTGCCTCTAGTACTGCAACAGCACGTTATCTATAGTAACATACTCTAGAATCCCTCAAGTAAGGACTTACAGGTTTCGCTCCATCTCCACTATAAGGTCTACTCCTTCCTCGTACGGAGCTTATTCCTCTATTGGCGTGCTACTCGCCAAGCTATCGGAGACATTCCGGGATGTATTTCCAACCCCACATCTACAATATTATCATAAGTAAACTCTCAAATACACCTAAAAAAAACCATAAAACTTGAAAAATTCCAAAAACAAGTTTTTACCTACATCAATCCATTGTGCACCAAGTGGTAGAGGAAGATCTAGGTCTTCTCTAAGTCTTTGCTCGCATAGGCACGGTCATCTACCATGATCAGTTGTTGGCAAAACCAACTAAAAAATGATGGAGGGAAATGCATTCGTTGCCTCCTCCTCCTCGAGGCATAATCTCACTCCATCTGAGTAACCTCAGACCTCTCGGAGCTGGATCTTCCACCTCTACCCAATGGTGGCACATGCTCCAAGAAGAATGTGACTAATATTGATCCAAACACAAACTTCTTCAAGTGACTTGTTTTGCACTTGATCAATTGTCTTTTCATGTTAACCAGCAATCCTTTGTACCAATTAAATATTGTTGGAGTGAGGCAGTCTACTGCATATTGGAACTGAGATTTTGTTGCCTCATGGAACATTTGAGCCCCACTTATTCAGACCATGGTATGTAGAATAGTCCTCAGAGGTAGGATTTTGATGGTTGTTATCTTAACCTTTCCACTCATGGTTGTTTCTGCATCCGGGCAATGCCTTCTGATCAGAGTATTAGTGCTCTCTCCTCTAGTACGAGCTCTAAAGAGTTTGACCCTCTCTCCTCTCCTTGATAGTCCAATGATGAAGTAAGTTTCAAATACCTCTAGTTCCAGTTCTTGATCTCCAATGATGAAGATCTCGCGACTGACATCCCATAATCCTATGAGATACTCTAGCAACTCATTCTAAGCTCTGAGTCCCGGCGTCTGAAAGAACTTAAGTAATCCACTGTCCCTCAAAGCGTTAACTCATGCTTCGCTTTGGGAAGCTTGGTGGTCTTCCGCCTCGTGACCTCTCTCTTTCCATTCGATGGCCATATCCATTGAAATCTCCTGCAAATAATCCATAAACAATATTTAGAAGTCTTTCAATAGATCAACATTTTTAAAAATCCGATTAAGGCAGAGTATTTCTTGTTTTATTTTTCGCTTTGTGCCCAGTGCAATTGCTCGAATTGTTTTCACGCTGGAAGCATGAGGGTCTTTTGGGCTAAGGGGTGATCAAGGTGGATCCGATGATCAAACTCGCATTGATCAACCCCGATAATAAAAACGAAAAAACCTCTTCTTAAACAGTCGAAAATTCTATGAAATGGGATGAAAATGGTTTGAAAGGCAAGAGAAAGGGAAGAGATCTTACCTGCAACTGACGGTTCACGAAATGTTGCTCCAAATCTACCACACCGCTTGCCTGAAGAATCAGAGAAAATAGGGTAAAATGCACTCTCCAAATTACTCAAAGTGAAATGGTAAAATGTGTTTTACTTTTTGACTATTTATAAGTTTTCAAATACATTTTTACCAATATTTTATTATTTTTCTCGATATCAGTGATGTTTGGTTGTCTTTGTGCAGTTACAGGATCTTTTGGTGGTAACAACACTGATCATTCATGACTGATTCAAAGAGTTTTGTTTTATCTCTTTTTCTGGACTCGTTAAAAATAAACGAAAAATAAACCCCTTGGAATCATCTTTAAGCTCTTTTATGACTCTCGAAAGATGAAAAGACCACCAAGTACTTGCCTTTTCGAACTCGTTAAATTAAATGAATTGATGTCATCTTAGTATACGTTTACCCCTTTTTCAAGCTGGGATTGACTATTTATGAAAAAGGAACACCTTTGTCAACATGGTCAAGAGGTTCTCTTGAATATTATTTTCTATCTTTTTGGGTTCGAGAGACAAATTACGAAAAGGGACCCGATGGAGTTTTGTTTCTCGTCTCTTTTTCAAACTCTCTAAATATTAAAAAGGTACCGAGTTACTCTTCTATCGGACTCGTAAAAAATTAAACGATGAAAGACTTTTCACCATGACGAGACTGAGTTTCTCCTTCCTAGGACAAGTAAAACTTACTAGGATGGATTCGTTCGAAGATGAACTTATATGCCAATCATATGCTATCCCCTTCAAGCTTGTGATTAAAAATAATTGGGGTACTCACTAGCAATAGTGGGGAAAAAGTGAAAGTGAAACATCTCTTGTATAGGAAGCATGTCACTCTTGAACATGACACTCATCTGTTTCTCGTGTCGGGTTTGGGATATCCTCACTCAGTCACTTGTCCTTCCAAGGGTGATCCATTTTCTCTCTCATCTAACTATTCCACTTCATCGTCATAACCCTTGGTCCTATGTTGAGTCAAATGTTGCCACACTCTGGAGTCGTGTCGTCGATATGTTCAAGAGAAGTCACATCTATAGCTTACTACCTATATATTGTCTAACCTTTTGCCGCAATCCTGGATCATACTGATTTATTCCACTTTATTCCTTGTTTCCGGTCGATGATGAGGGGATCATTATGGCCCTCCTTCGATGGGTAATTTCTTGTCGACTTCAGCTCATTATCCAGGAAGATGACTTAGAAACTCCCTTTCAGTACCTTAGAGCTTGCATGACTTAATCGAAAGTTCTTCACATTTGACGACAGGTTTTCATCATTGGCCTTCGATCAGATGATTCCATGAGTGTTCGACTTCAGCTTCATTTTCACATTCACGGATTGTAATGGCGTACCTTGAGAGCGATTGTCATTATTGGTGGTTTCTCGTGCCTGTTAATGGTTCACATCATTGGCCGTAATCAGGTGGTTTTCTAGCATGTTCGACTTCGACAAATTCATTTTCATGTTAGAATTTGTACTTTGATTGGGTTGGGATGGAGCGCAAGACCCTGAGTTTTGTCTAATATAACTCAAGTTGCATGGAGTTATGTATTATTCATGTTTGTATATATGTTTCCTCTATATGGATGGTTGTGACCACACTGTGGCACCTTATATCTATGATGATGATGATCCTTTTATATCAGGTGGTTGCATCCACACCGTGGATCTTAGACTTCTAGACGATCCTTTTCATTCGGATGGATGCGCCCATACCGTGGATCTTTTCACATGGTCTTTTCTATTCGGATGGATGTGTCCATACCGTGGATTCATGTTTTATATGACAAAGGTATCAGATATGTATATGTATGTGTGTCCTTGATTTGCATGTCTCTTGATGGTGTTTATTCTAGTCCTTGCAACAGCTCGTAAAGCATCTCAGCATCACTCCGTGTTCTGCCTTCATGATTAGGGGGAATTTGTTACATAGTATTGTGTCACACCTCCTACACTTCCCTATGTCATACCCCAGAGTGCCCAAAAATTGACAACTATGCAGTGTAGCCATCTTGATATGCAGTCGATATCCTCCCTAAAGAACTAATGAAAAGTTACCTTGAGCCTTTCCTGAGAAAAAGAGCTTGAAACCCTAATTTATGGGTTAGCATGATTGTGACACTGTCGACTCATGTTGATGGCAGGTTGCACCATATGGGCCTCATGCTGCTAGCGTAGATTTGGCCTGGATACTCGTGTCGATCCCTAAAAGGCAAGTTTTCCCAAAGAGGAGGAGAAGCTTAGTAATCTAGAGGCTTCCAGAATGGTGAGTTGGATGATGTTTATTGTGGATGTGGTCAAATTATCCCAATATTACCCTTTGATCTTATCCATATGAGCTTCCTCCTTGAGATTAGGACCTTTCGATATCTTTGGAGAGATCCTAACTCCCTCTCCCTACCTATACATTCCCCTCCATTCCCAAATGGTTGGTCTTTAATTATTTGCACCCTTATGTTGAGATAGCGCCTACATGCTATTCACTTTGGCTTGGAGAAGGAGTGCTTAGAGAGCTTGATCTTGGACTTGGAAATTCACTCGAGGATGGCTACTAACATCAAGGCCTAGGTTGTATGCTTCCTCTTTTGTTTATTAATATATACAACTGTTGGTTCACTTTCCATAAATTCTTGTGTTAATGCTTCATTTATCTTGATGCTCCTTGATCTGTTAAGTGGATTACATTTGATTATGCTTGTTGCACTTTTATGCTTTGTTGTGTTTTTGGCCTCTTGTGCAAGTATTCAAACGTTGTGAGCAGCAAGGGCTGAGCCTGAGGAGCAAGTGATTAAGATCTTTAACAAAGGAGTGCATTATAGCATCAAAGCGAGGTAGGCCTCATTCCTCTTCTCTTATTTCGTTTGTAATCTAGGAAAGTGTCTTGTAGATTGTCTTGTTTGTTGGTAGACCCACTCATTTGGTTAGAGGGATCGTCTCTATCCACAGAGAGGATTTACCTACACAACAAGACCACTTCTCAATCTGTCTACATTGCAATGACAAAGGCAAAAGAATCATACCAATATGAAATAACACCTGATTTATTCTATCAACTTCATGGAATTCATGATGTTGACACATACCTTCATAAAATGTGATTCTCTGCTTTGAATAGTAATTGTCAATCCGAGATATGGAGAGACACATTATGATAACTTAAAGTCTCCCAATACTTATAAATATTTTTCTATTATTTTTTTCATAAAAATATAAAATCCCTAAAACTTAACTATTCCTTTACCAACAACATATTTCAAAATAATATAATGTATTGATAAGAAAAAACAATGCCCCCTCCATTATAAATATTTATAGCTCTTTGGTATGCCCCTATTTCAACATGTCCTCTATGATTAATTATGTGTTACTTTAATATTATATAATGTTTTTCTTTCAAGCATTTTTACCTACCTTTAATAGCTTGCTTGATTTTATGGGCAACTTGTGTGGGAGTCATATAAGGCCTTGAAATATCAAGTTGTCAAATAATAGAAGATAAATACTTATAAGCATTTGTAGATGCATTAGTTATTTAAGAATATAGAGAGCAAACAAAAGGCATTTGATGTGGAAATATTTGTCATAAATTATTTTAATGCAAAATAGAAATTTCATTATTTTAACTAAACACTTTTTAATCTTGACTTTGTGAATTCAACAATAAAAATCCCCTTGCTTAAAGACTTTAAGAATTCTATTTGTTTTAATATTTTGAAAAATTGCTTTAATATTTTAAAGTAGAAACCTAAATTCAAAAGTTGAAGAAGATCTAAACTATTATAATGTCGCCCACAAAATGGAACCATGCAAATCACAAGTTTTAATAATTAACAATAACTTTTGCTATCAAATACTTTTTGCATAAGAGGCAGGTACTAAGCAGCAACTCTCCATATTACACTTGTTTTATTTTATTTTATTTTATGTTTGCATATATATGATAGGTTTATTCTAATTTTTTGTGTCTCAATGATGTGAAATAGAATATATGTTGCTTCAATTATACTATATTTCTATATATTCAAGTTGTTATATGGCATTTAAACAACATTTGTGTTTTGTTCTTATATAACGTTTAAAAATTATTTTTGTTTTTTTTACAAACAACTCATTATCGTTAATTATATTTAAAATGATATATATAATATGTATGAATAATAATAAAAAAAGCAATATGTTGTGCAATAGTAAGTAGATTGGATTATAGATATATGAAGAAAAAATAGCATTCATTATTTAAATTCTTTGAGAATGTAGATTTTGAAGTAAAAAAAAACAGGGGGTAGGGGTGGGCGTGGGGGAAGGCATTCTGGATAGTTTTATCACATGAAACACAACAATGTTATACTTGAATATTGCACTCTTTTTTTCTCTTTTTTTGGAACTTTGTCACAGAAACCATGCCATGGTATACACTAAAAATGATACTTTTTCCCATTGATGTTTTTTTACAATGTGTTTTGCATCGTAATTATTCATTAGCAATTCTCGTTTCCAAGCATTGATTGAAGAACGCATTCATTGTATTGGTACAATAATATTTTTAAAGTTAAAAAACAAAATGTGTGTCTCTCTTACATTTCTATCAATACTTCCATATGTGTGTGCGTGGAACATGATTTATGTGTTGAAATGCGAAAGATGGAGTGGGACAAAAAAAAACTTGATGATTTTATTTTTAATTAATTAATTTTTATTTTCTTTGTGTGCGTGTGTGTATGTGTGTGTGTATATATTGATACTTGGCATACTCCTTGTGATTTAAATGCTTAATGTAATTTTCTGTGATTTAAACTACTGCTCTCTTGTTTGCCATATTTCAATTAAAATGAATGTAGAGTCTATTTGTGTTTATATATTCTTTGCATAATTTAATATAGGCAAATTCTTATCTTATTTTAGTTTGACACATTGTTTTGTTGTTCAAAGTATGTTAAGAACATGTACATCTTTGTTAACACTTGGAGCTGTTTCAAATCTGAATTAGACAGTCGTGCAAACTTGTTGCTTGCTTCGATTGTCTTTCATTTATGTATTTTAATACATTGCACATTAATTGCTATGTGCTTGTTGTGAAATGCTTACATGTTATTAGTTTTGTCCATTTTAATGATTTTTTTGTGTTTTGCCTCTCTTTCAATGGGTGTGGAAAATGTTATGTTCAAATTTCTTTATGCTTCTACTTGTTTTCCTTTATCCCAGAAACAAGTGGAGTTGTTTTCCTGAGCAATAGACACATATAGAACAAAGAGAAATCTTTTAGCTATATGGAAACCCAATCTTGCCTTTGACACTCTACCATATTTTCTATTAGACCACATGATGATGAAAAATGCTTTTGCACTAAATGAATCAACTTCGCAAGACATCGATCACAAATTATATAGACTAGAGCATTTTTTGTACTATTCAGGCAATTGTCTTTTTTATTCTCTTCTTGTTCTTCTTCACTTCCGCTATAACTCAATTGAAATCCGAGAAGGAATTGTTGATCAGTTTCGTCGTTGCCTAGATTGCTAACATGATTATCCTTTGCAATCATTGCATACTGAACTTAGTCCTGAATATCTTGAAGAGTTGCATCATGTTAGTGTTGTTGATACATAAGTGCAAGGATTGTCTACACCTTCTTCTCATTGTGCTTCTCCTGCAACTAGCTTATAGGGAGATGCATTTTGCATCAAATGGTTCTCTAATTGGTTGTTAATTCCAGTAAATGTTTGGTTATTCACAAAAGGGAAACCTTACCTTTGATTCAATCAACACATTGATGGCTATCATTATAACATTTTATTGCACAACAAAAATCATGTGTGTGGCCACTTTGAACCTCTCTTGTTGTACTATACAATAAACAACACAGCTTCAATTTCTGTATCAATTGCTCAATGCAATTTCCTATGCCAATGTTCCTCTAAACAATATAACATGTTCTCAATCAAACAAATCCTAGCACGAAAAGGGTTTTTGATCTACAAGCATATTGTTAATGATTTCCATGACTCGTTGTTTGAATCTATTTGTGCACTTGCAACATGGTTTAACATGGTTGCTCTAAGAAAAAATTTGGCACAAACTTTTTTAGTTGTTTTGTTAAAAATAACATTAGAGATATTAAATGTTTGCAACAACATCTTGATCCTGGAATCATCCAACAAGAACAGTGTATCAACAATTGGAAAGATTATATTGTTATTTTATCAATGTCGCATGCAAATGGACATATAGAAGGAAACAATTTTACAATCCAATAGATATGTGAACTACAAGCTGTTAACATATACATTTGGAATGCAGAAATCAAAGATATTGCTCTCAGATTCTATCCATCAAACACTACATCAAAAGTGTTATAACTCATGTGCATTCCATTTTCCATGTCACATATGCATTATTTTGCACTTTTGCAAATAAATAATTCCAATGGTGTCAGCCATGTTGGTGGTGAATGAATAACACTTTAATTAATGTCAAAGGAAAGCAATTGCAATGTTGCATTCGTTGTTGATTCTAAGCATCTTTTTCATAAAGAGACAAATGGTATTACATCTTGATATTTCCTAGAGTCCCAGTTAATTGACAAAATAACATCAACAAAGAAAATATTTATCAATTTTCTTGAAGATCAAAACCTATTAGAACAACATGTTGATTGTTTGTCGTTTAGCAAGGACATTAGCACACTGGTGTCTTATGCTTTCGCTAGCAAAACTCTTGAGCAATGTGGCCAATTGCATCGACTAAAATCAGCAATATGAGCAAAGGGTGTTGTGCTAAATGAAGAACACGGGAAGCATACATAGTTAATTAAAACAATTGTGACATATTTGCAATCAATCCAAGACACTCCTACTTGTGCATGTTGCATTTTTGACAAACTGCACTTTGCAAAAGACATGTGAGACATTTACACACTCACATTGTCAACTCTAGCTAGTGTTTTCCCTATAATAGAGAGAAAATCTATCGAAATCAATCACTAAATTTGCAAATCTTGCAATCTTGCAATTCTTAATGGAAAGTTGCCTACATTTGCATCGACTTTGCAGATTCGTTGAAATCTGAAATTGATTTATGTTGCAAAGTTAACACCCTTGGAGGAAATATTAATGGCACCAAGAATGACCTTTGCACAAATAAGGCAACTTGGGTACAAAAGATCACATATTGGGTTAACATGCACAATTATAAATGTTCCTGCCAATTTGGAAAAAGTTCAAACAAACCTGCTTAGAAATACCAATGATTGCATGACAAATGCAATTATGCTAAAGAGAAAAATGGAATACATGAATGCCTATTTATCAAGAAACAATCGGACAAAGAAAGTGATCATTGATTTGCATGACTTATGTAACATTACAAAAATGCATGTAATTAATAATGACTGGCAAAAACAGTTTGAACAAAATAAAAATAGAAAAAACATGACATTAATATTGCAAATATAGATCATCTTAAATCACCAAGCATTGATAGTGATTTAGAACCAGAATTTGAAACACTTGTGCATGGCTTCTCCGAGGCCCATTTAATTCATGATCTTGATACAAAAATTGTGCAAATTGCACCTTTTAAGGGGCTCCAGCCATTAGGAATTTTCCAAGACAATTTCTTTGAAGAGCTTAACTTCTTGACCTTGTTTTATGGCTTGACACAATGATATGAACTAGAGCAGACTAGTAATGTTGTGCTAATTCCCCAATCAGAATAAAACCCAAGATGCTTATCATTTTCTTATCAAGTGCTTAAGGATTCACCATTTTTTCTTAATTAACTGATTCCCATGTCAGTGTAAATGCATTCCAAAAGACCTCAATGGAACCTTGGTATTAGCCCTCCCACCAACAACTAACACTATGACCAATTACATTCACCCTCGTGAACTTTTGAAGTTTACAGAGTATCAAGCCAACTATAAAGAATGAAAGATGAAAGGCCCAACCAAGAGGCCTTGGACCTTCCTTCACATGCGTACCAAAATTTTGAGCGCATGGGAAGAAATATCAAACAAGCAACCGGATGTTGTAGCCAAGTTTCCATAAAATAGTAGGGCAACTCCGACAATACCAAGAAGACACAATGGTCGCATAAGTTTAAAATTTAATGTTTTGTGTCGTCATCTCGTAAACATGTGTGATTGCATGGGAATGGTTGGCCACACCAACCCCTTTTGTAATTCTTGGGGTGGCAACGAGGTGGCAAGCCTTATCGCCTCCTCCCTTGGACACATGTTCCAACATCCCCATCGATATATAGAGAGAGCTTTTAATTTGTTGAATTAAGGCTTCTGTGATCCATATCAAGTTTACGATAGATTTTTTGCCGTAAATCACATGGTATTTCATTTGTCAATGTGTTTCGAACCAACCAGTGTGGTTCATCGTCAGGGCCAGTTGAGGAGCAAATCAAGCCATGCATGTTAAATAGACAGAGCAAACCTCCAATGGCTATAATTCAAGATCAGGCAACGACTATAACTTTTATAGAGAGCTTTTAATTTATTATTATTATTGTGAGGTAAAGACCCATGGGAATTTGAACATTAAATCTTACAATTTATATAATATTCTATAACATATTGCACTACCACAAATAAACTAATTGTTAATTAAAACAAAACAAAAAAAAAACATTTATATTAAATAAATTTAAAATTTATTAATTATATAATATATATATGAAAAATATCAATATATTTTATTTTTAATAAGAATATTTAAATAAAAATACTAATATTTAAAATACTTCATGACATTAAAATCGTGTAATCAATGTTTACTTACCAATCTTCATAAACTTTTAACAAAATTTATCATTATAAACTTTTGTGTGTAATATCTTTTTTTTAATAAAATTGTGGTAAGATTTCGATTTGCCTATAAACATGTAATCATAGTCAATAAAGGAAATATCTTTACTTCAAAATGTTTATAGTTATATTTATGGACTTTTTTATTTAACATTTATCATGGAATAATAAAATATCAATTTCCACTCATCGTTCAATAAAATAAATTACTTTTCAAGTGAAAGGAAGAAAAGTCAAACAACATATCCTTTATCATACGTAAGCTAAAGGATAATCGTTGTGTTGATATCTCGGTTAATAAAATGTCTAGTCTTCTCGGTGAAAAGAATTGATTACTCTATTTATATTTCATGTAATGTAATGTTTGACTCAATGAGCATTGCAATTTTCTTTTAATTTTTTTAATTTTTATATTATAATTTTAGTTGTTGTACTATAATTTAAAGATAAAATGTTTTGTTTTTTTTGGTTTTTTTGTTTTTTTGTTTTGTTTTGTTTTGTGTTGTTGTTGTTTTTTTTAAATAAGATTGTGATTTTTGTTATTTAAAATATATTTTTGAATATATAAATAGATGTAATCTCTTAAAAAATTCTAGGGCACTCAAATTTTACAAATTAAACAACTTAAACTCAAGTTATTAAAATATTTGTTGGATTTTGGTTAAAATTAACCAAGAAAAAAAATGTTATTTCATCTATTAGTTAGACTACACGATTTTAATTTGTTTAACATTATTACTTAGGGTTTATGTATATATCACATCTTTTGTTGTTCAACTTTATTCATATTTTTAGTAATTATGCTTTTATGCCACCATGGGTCAGGCTGTCAAGTTTATCCCTATGGAGTTGGACCACTATGGGTCAGGCTGTCAAGTTTATCCCTCCACTTTTAGTCTGAAGATATATTCATCTGCATCAGCAACGCACTCGAATCCTATCTAGACTATGACAAATCATACATCAACTCTGACAATCAGTGTAAGGCTCATATTCTGGTTTATTTGGACACCAGAGAAGGGTTGGAAGAAAAAATCACTTTGCAATGGAAGAATTTCACCTAGATTCAAATCTTGGATTACGAAGGTGTGTCATTCAGATGTCGAAAGTGCCATAAGGTTGGGAATCTTTACAAGGAATGCTCATTGGTTTGTAAGACTGCTTCTCCTCTAAAAAAGCAATGGAAGTTACTCCATCTGTACCCTCTTTAGCTACTGAATAGACACCACAGGCAAATGTTCCTCAGGCAACGACGGGCGGATCGACTCAGATGCCATCCTCAACCACTCCCCGTCCTCCGTCCCCGCCTATGACGAGATCCAGGGTTGTTATTGCAGCTGCTCGATCATCGGGTATTCCTCCTCTCTCTTGTTATGTTTTTGATGCTTCATTTTATTACTCTACATAGCATATGCACCCTACATCTGCATTTATACCAGACTTTACCTCTGCTGCTATTACCTGCCCCTAGACATTCACCTTCTGGTGAACTCGACTACTTCTCCTGTTATCCCCGAACTGGTACACTCATCCCCTCTTCCAGATCCTTTGATCATCTCTGGCCACTCTCAATCATATAATCTCCATTTTTGTGCATCTCATCCTCCTGAGAATTTTGTGAATTCTGGGTTCGGCTTGGCCTCCCCTCCTCGCTCTTCCAAGTCCAACAGGGGCCCAAAATCTCATATTTCTATGGCCACCCGGCAAGCCGGGGTGGAAGTGGCATATGGAAGACAATCCACACTAGATTGGGTACTTAGATCACAATCTACCCACCCTCAGCCTCCCCCATGAAGTGGCTCTCCTTTAACTGCAGAGGTCTAGCTAGCCCTCCTAAAAAAACTAGCCCTCGGAAGATTATTTGAATCTAAGCTTGTTGATATTATCTTCCTACAAGAAACACTTGGCTTGGTTGACCATATCATACCTGTGCTACAACCCTTGAAGCCGAGTTGGACCTTCCAAGCACTTGATGTCATTAGATGCTCTCGAGGGCTTGCTCTGGGTATAAACCCTCGCAGTATTCACCTCAAGGCCTCCTGGGGAGGTGTTGACTTCTTAGGTATGGATATTTTTTCCTCGGATTTGGGCATGGATTTCAATATTGTCAATGTTTTTCCCCTTGTCAAAATAGAGATGCATTTTGGAATCACCTCCTCAATCTTTCCTTTGTAAATTCTGATAATATCATTTTGGGAGGAGATTTGAATTTCTCCATTGGCTATGGGGAATCATGGGGAAGCTGCACAAGTGGATCCATTATCAGACGTTGTGGAGCAGCTCCTTGAACAAAATCACTTGATTGATCTCCCAATGGTCAAATCTCGACCTACTTGATGCAATAGAAGAATTGGGGATGTTGCATTGGCCAGGCGATTGGATAGATTCCTCATAAAGGAACCTATGGTGAGAGTTCTATCAAATTACAGACAATGGGTTGGTTCTGGAGGCATATCCAATCACTCTCCCGTCTTCATGGAGTTGTCCTATCCCTTTTAGAGGCCTAGGGCACCCTTCAAATTCAACTCCACCTGGCTAAAGGATCCCAGCTACATCCACCTGGTTACCAAATTTTGGCGTTCTCATCCACCTTCCATGGGGAGAACCACTGCTGAGGGTTTCTGTTATAACCTACAAGAAATCAAGGGATTGTTTATTAAATGGGACAAGGACAAAATAGAAGGGGATGAGCAGAGCCTCAATACCATTGATTCCACTCTTTCCAATCTCATGGATGAGCAGAGGCGGGGGTTTGCATATGTGGAGGCTAAATCCCACCTTATCAACCTGGAGGCTCAGTGATCTAAAATTCTTAAAGAAAGGGAAGAAACTTAACACCTTCGTAGTCGGGCTATTTGGCTTCAGGCTGGGGATGAGAACACAAAGTTCTTCCATAATTTTGTAAAGGGAAGGAAAGTCAGCAACACCATCTGGCACATGCCTAGGGAGGACAGTAATCTTGCAACATCTTTTAACTAGTTGGCACACCTGGGAAACTCTCACTTCCAAAAACTCTTCAAGGCCCCCTCTAGTGCCACCCTTTCTTAAATAGTTCGGAGTGCAGGTCACTTCCCTCGGTTCGTCGACCCGGATGAGGCAGAGGAGCCCAGTCATGATGGGAGAATTGGAAAGCACTTTAAAATGGTACAAAAAATACAAGAGTCCAAGGCTGGACGGATGGACTATTGAGTTTTATCTAGCCTTTTATGAAACTATTGGTCAGGATCTTCTAAAGGTGGTGGAGGAATGTGGGTCTTTCGAGTGAATGTACAAGGCTATAAACTCAACCTTCATTGCCCTTATTCCCAAATCTGACTCCCCCAAATCTTTCAATGATTTCACGCCTATTTCTCTCTACAACTGTCTTTACAAGATCATTGCAAAAATTATTGTGAATCTTCTTAAGCCTATTCTCTCATGTCACATCTCTCCGGAACAATTTGCTTTCCTCCACAATATACAAATACATGAGGCTATTGGTATTGCTTAGGAATCCCTACACTCCATGAAAACTAAAAATCTTAAAGGTGCCATTCTCAAAATTGGCCTAGCCAAAGCCTTTGATCGTGTCAACTGGCTCTATATTAAAATGATCCTCACCCACCTAGGATTTCCTCCTCCCTTTATTAATTTGGTTATGTGTTGCATCACTACTACATCCTTCAGTGTCCTGATAAATGGTTCTACTTCAAACTTCTTTTTTGCAGAATGTGGACTCAGACAAGGATGTCCCCTTTCCCCTCTCCTCTTTCTGATCGTCATGGAAGGACTTAGTCAACTAATAGCCACTACTAAGCAAGATGGACGATTACAGGGACTAACTATTTCAGAACATTGTATACTCATTCACCTCATCTTCATGGATGATGTGCTCATCTTCCTCAATGGAGGCTTATGGGACACTACTACTTTCTTTGACATTTTACTACTATTCTCTTTGGCCACATGTATGGAACAAAATCAACTTAAATCCTCCATCACTCTATCAACCTACACCCCACAGGAAACTCAATTTGCACTACAAAAATTTCCTTTTCAAAGCCATCAACTGGAGGATGGACTCAAATATCTTGGCTTCTAGATCAAGCCACACAGCTACAAGATTGTTGACTGGAAATGGCTTGTGGTTAAGATCTAAAAACGACTGCTCAACTGGAATCACAGATTCCTCTCCAGGGCGGGTCGATTAGTGCTTATCAAAATAGTCATGGAGGCTACACCTGTTTATTGGATGTCTCTCGCATGGATTCCCAAAGGAATTTTATCCCGAATTCAAAAAATTTGTTGCAGATTCCTTTGGAATGGTTATAAAGAAGGACAAAAAATTTCCTAGGTGGATTGGAAACGTATTGCAATACCAAAGAAATGGGGTGGTTGGGGACTGAAGGATCTATCCTCTTTCGCAAATGCACTAGCTGCAAAGATGGGTTGGCTTATCCTCATGTCCCACATTCTTTGGACAAAAGTGATCTACTACAAATACATATGGCCACATCAGATTATGGACCGATTCGTTTGCCCACCTGGCAGCAATCTAGGATATCAATGGTTTGGTGAGTGATTCTACACACCATGTCTACTATCAGGAATGGACTCGCCTGGAGAATCAATGATGGCTCATTAGTGCACATCGGCATCAATCCTTGATCGAGTTGTGGTAACATGTTTCGACTACCTCCTGACCTCATTCAATTTCTTAAACACATAAATATTAATGTGATTTCCCACATTGTTGATTCGAGGAATAACTCAATCTTGTCACAAGCATGGACTTCAGCGGAGCACCTGGGCATTCCTGATCATTGGCAGCAAGACTAGGATGGCTATCTCACTACGTTGAGTGAATCACATGTCCGTATCAAAGATGGCGCTGATGAACTCATTTGGGCCCCTACTAAACATGGCACCTACTGCCCTAAGATTGGTTATCCCATCATTCATAATGTCCATAGACCACTTGTGCATTTGGATTGCTGGGGAAATCTATGGAAGCTAAAAGCACCTCCGTGCATGAAACTGTTTATGTGGAATGTCTTATGGAATAAGACACCAACAGGGCACAACTTAATGCATCGATCCTTCTTCGATCCCACCTGGTGTGTGCTCTATCATTAGGTAGAGGAAATAAATGACCACCTATTCTTGTCTTGCCTGAAGGTGAATCACATTTGGGAACAGGTTCTTGTTGCCCTATCCATAACAATCAAATGGCATGGACTCAATGTAACTGATTCCTCGGATCTTTGGCGAGTTGCATCCCTAAATCCAAAGGTCCATTGCTTACCGCTGCTTATTTGTTAGTCTATTTGGATCGCAAGAAATGGGATCATTTTCAAGGATAAAATGGCTCGATGGTAGTCCTCCATTGCCATAATTGTTGTTGCATATCACAAAATACCATATGAAAATCATACACTTGTTGGTTGTGATGTTTTACCTGAAACCATTAATTGCAATATTCCCTGGGCCTTTTTTGACGATGAGCACAAGCACAGGGATGTGGAGAGGGAATTCTACTACATAAAACTGACAATCATCACTACAAAATACAAATGGGTACAGGAATGGGGACAAACTACTTTGCTTAATTGGTCTCTCTTAGACATCTTCTCCATTTTTCTCTTGCACATGCATGCAATCATATTCAGATTTTTGGAGATTCTAAAATCATCATCAATTGTTCAATAACATATCTACATGTCATATGCACTCTCTCAGGAACATATTGGATGAAATCATGATCTTAAAAGCACAATTTAATTATATCTCATGTCAACATATTTACAGTGAACGTAATTTGGCTACTGACCAACTTTCCAAGGAGGCCACAGCACATCCCATAGGACTATGGATAATAAAGGAGCAACATGGAGATGAACACTACCAGTACTATCATCATCCCTATATAGATCGGGCCTATCAGAGGGCCGATAGGCCCTAATTTTTTGTAGTTTACAGCAGTGAATTATATCAATTCTAGTTGATATTTTGTATATATTTTTGCTCATGAACTTATCAGTATACCTTGCATGGTAAATTATGTACAGACTATATTTTTTGAAAGGCTACGGCCAACATGTTTATATATATTTTTGAAGGCTACGACCAACATACTGCATATGCCATACAAGCATCTACTACATGTAATTTTTCTATATTAATGAAAAATTACGATTTTTCCTTGGGGAAAAAACTCATTCAACATATCCTTCGGTGTTCATGGTTATATAATTTAAGCTAAACCTATGAATTACATATAAGAACTTACTAAATATTATATGAAGAGATATCATGAGGATATCATACATTTAACTTGTGAAATTTAACTTCAAAGGTCAAGAAGAATGATAGTTAAGTGTTAATTTGGAACGTGTGCAATCCCTCTCTTTCAATCCACAAATCCCAACTAGTTGTGTGGCTGAAGAAGCCTTTTCCATGTAGCCAATACAATAGAATGCGGCATTGAGATAATTCTCCAAGCGTAATCAAAATATTATAATCTATCATTGGATTTCATGGAGATGAAATTGATAATTTGCTCAATTAGTTTAAATAATTTGTTTATTCATATATGACACCCACCTCCCTTGACCAGGTTGTTTACACATCGAGGCCCCTTTGGAATATCTACTCCAACTAATTCTTTGTCAATCACTAGACATCAACCAAAAAATCTCCATTTTAAACCAATAAATGAATTATATAAAAAACACCAATATCCATAATCCTTCCATTTTAGAAATCCTCAATCACCTAGGATCATTATTCAAAATGCATCTCCATTCACCCTAAGTTAACCATGGGAAACTTTGTACATTTTTCATGTTGAGGATAGTTTGACCAAAAGAATATTTTATATACAATCATTCAATACCAATACCTCTTGAAAAATGGCATTGAAGATTTGAAGTAAATGTCTTCTATTATTGACAAAATTGTTGAGAAATGATAACAGGAAATTCTAGTTTAATTTGTCCTTGATTTAAAATGTGAATTAAAATGGAATTCTATTCTCATAGCAACTTGGAAATAGCTAATTAAGTTTAATTAACTTAATTAGCTTAGGAATTTCGAGTTGGAAATCTTTTTGTAGTCATGTATATGTTCTCCCTAAATTTTAGGGGTACTAATAGAGGACTAACAATCAGTTGGTGCATTGGTGCATCCATAAGTGTTACTCCAGTTAATTGAAGACTCCCTCATGAGAAACTCATGCATGTCAGTTCATAGAAAGACCCAATTGAGACTAGAGTGCAGGGACAGTGTACTATCAATTGTATGATTTACTGAGTTGTAAATATCATGCTTGCAATTAGAGAAGAACCTATGTTTGGATTTCGTAGTTTTGGAAGCATGAATTCCCTTTAAATACGGGCTATTCATCCTACGAATTGCGCAATTTTGGAAGCATGAATTCCCTTTAAATACAGGCTATTCATTCTAGGAATTGTGCAAGGAAATAGGGGCTTGGCAAGCAGTGGAAATTGGCTGAGTGTTGGCTAATAGTGGGCTTGTGAGGTAGAGATTTGAGGATACTTGTGTGGAATTCTTCCAATGAGAACAATCTTTTGTATCTTCACTCATATTTCTGATTTAATGCTATACAGATAGGCGGGGTTTTGAGCAGTGGCTTTCCCCAGGAAAACTTATTGTGTTATATGTCATTGATTTGTCTTCTTCTTGTTCATATTGTTTTCATCGATCTATTAGATTCCACCGATTGAAAGTAGAAGTAGATTCTTGTCATGTGCTTTAGTAAATTGCATGAGCTTGTGAATCTACAGGAAAATCTACAAAAACTCTTCAATGTGCAGGCTTTCTAGTTGTATCAAACCACATCCCACAACGTTATATAAAAAAAGTCAGGAGGGTATTCAACATTTTTGAGTGTATATTATCGATGTCTTTTCCTATTGGGAAAAAGAGTTAACCTCATAGGGATTGTTCTTAGGTTACCTTTGTGTTTTTCTAAAGGTGGTACTCCTCTTTTACTCACTCGAATAGTCAAAATAACTCAAAGCATGGAAACATAACCATTCAACACATGCACCTGTGAGTGGACTAGGTGTTTAAAAGAAAGATAAAATAATACTTTCATAAATAAGCATGTTTTTAATATTCACTCCATTATATGTATCCATTTTCACATTATGAGGAAACGCATTTGAAAAAAAACAATAAACAAACATACAGAATATGGTCCAAACTTTTAGAGAGCTCTAAAATGATTTCATGCATTCCAAGATATTAAAGAGCATCAGTGAACATTCATGAGATTTCACCACTTTTTAAGTTTAGAAACTACAAATCACATGCCCTCCCAGAAATAGCTCTCTGTGAGAGTCAAAGAATATTTTATAGACTTTAAGTTTTTGAGTAACGAAAGTGCTTACGACATTTTACAAAATCTTGATACTTAAATGTAAAGTGTAAAGGTGTACGGTCCCTAAAGGATTGGATTGGGCTCCCTTAGACCAATTGGTATAAAGGTACATGGAAGAATGAGAGAAAGTACAGTTAAGGAATGAATTCACAAATATATTAAACAATTCACAAAGCTAGACAATCAAAGGCTAAGGAGAAAAAAGGAATTGCTTCAAAATAACATAAAGAATACTCACAAATTTGGAGAATGATGCTAGGTGGAATGGAGTTTCTCTCTCAACAATTGTCTTATAATCATGATTTTCTCCCTTTATATTCTGTCTTTATCTCTGCAACTACTTTGCGATCAGGTTTTTCCTCTTTGTTTAACTAAATAAAGATCCAATCTTAGAAATATGAAGTCAAAAATTTGTCCTCCAAGCTGGTTCCCACTTCGACTATTCCAAAATTCCCTCTTTATAAATCATTTCAAAAACAATTTGGTGATAAGATTAAAATTGGTCGCCATGGTCCTTTTAATTTTCTAAGTTGATATATATAATTTTAGGTCGAAGAGCACTAATAATGTGTTCTTCATTCTTTTGTTTTTCCAACAAGCTCTCATTTACCTAAAATGAACATTGAGAACTCACGATATGGCCTCCAAAAGCTCATGACTCAACCACTGTTGAATTGAAAAAGTGACATAGGAACTACTGACTTTATCCACATAAATATTCGCCTTTTGATTTATAAATACACTGCCCACATCCATTATGGGAGGGAATTTATAATTATTTATAAAGAAATGGACTCTTAGTATTGTTTCTATATGAAATAGAAAAAGAGTGGGCCTTGCAAAGCTTACATATAATTTACTTTTTGGTTACTACCTCATTACGCAATCATTGTACTTTCCACATGCCACCTCAAGATATGCCCAACTAGTTGCCATGTGTTGTAAGGAGATATGCCAAAAGAACTTAGGATAAAAATCACATGAGAAATTGACAATGCAAAAAAGGAATGAAGGTCAAAATAGCTAATTAATAAAACATGAAGTGTGAGAAGTGTGTAGAGAAAAAGTTTGCACGCAAGTTAGTCTTATGTGAATAAATGGTTATGTGAAGAGGAAATTAAGTGAGGGAATATTTCTGCACAACTTAGAAAATGACGAAGTAAAAAGGGAGAAGCGGTAAATTAATTCCAAATTAAATAATATATAGCTAGGAAAGTGGAAAATAGACAAATGATATGAATAATATAAATAATGATAAATGGGAGTAATGGAGGTATGTGGGGAAAAATAGTTATATAAGGGTTGGGTTGTGTCAACCTTCAACCCAACATAGCTATTTCAAACCAACTTTTGACTAGAAGTTAACCCTTTCAATCTAAGAGGGATCTCTCAATATACTTAAAAATTTGACTATGATAAGATCAAAAATTCAAATGGCTAACTCTGGTTTTCTTTCTCTTTTTTTTTTATGTGGTTTTACAGGTGAAGGAGAATGTGATGGCTGCCACCATTGGGTATGGATTCAGATAAAGGAAAATCATTGAAAAAAAACAATGCTTAATGGGAACTGAGGCATATTTGGCTTTAAAATTGATATCAAATAAACATTTACTTTCATACACAACAAATGAAGGAAGTTGGAGCACTTGTTGTGAATTCCAAGTAATCAGATTACCATGAACACTAATAGAAACATAAAAACATAAAGAACATGATCAGAAAACATAGAACATAAAGCCAAACACATGAGCCTCAGGTAGTAAAACAAAGTTGTTGCAACATATGTATTAAAATAAAAATAAGAAAATTACAAAAGTGGCCTCCTTCACATTGTCGATCCCCCTCCCAAAGTCAAAAAGCTATCTATTTATAGAGAAAAGATCTATTTACATCAACCTTCCACCTGGGCCAAATTCGATCCAATACCTAACATACTTATTCCTATTTTTCTTCTAAGAGACAGAGTCCTCTTAGGGATTTTCTGTTTTACATAGTTTGAATTCAACTAGGGCTCTACTAGCTTTTAAGACTTTAACCACTTTCTGTTGATGAAGATAACTGAGCCCAACTATTTGCTGAATTTTTTGGAGTGTTGATGTGTCTCATGCCATGTGAATGTTGACTTGGTTGACTTGCTGACTTGGACCTCCACCACTTTGAATTTCAAAATTTCTGGCTAGGAAAAATTATGTAAAATAGGCCTCAAATATAAGTGAATATATTCCAAACCCTGATGTCTGTGTACAAACCGAGAGAGGCTTTTGTAGATAAGCTTGTGCTGAACAAAAACCTCCTTCATATTTCCCAAATTCCTTTTCATTTGGTCAAAAAGTAAGCCTAGAATTGACTACTAAAACAATCATTTCTAGAATTTCCGTAGCAAATTTCAAAAAACACCTTTCTGCTATCATTTTGATGCCTTTGTTGATTCTGAGGTGTTTAGTAATGTTTTTTCATTAAACTCATGCTATCAAAACTCTCCCAACTGAAATTTTTGTTGGATTTTCTCTCCATGGAAAGCTACAACAGTTTCATAGCAAATTTTCTGCTTCATTAGGGGGAGTTGCTACGAAATTTCTGAGTTTTTTGTGTATTGACTTTTTCTTAATTTTTATCTTTTCTTATCACCTTTAGAAATCTACTCCATCATATATATTGTTGAAAAAGGTTAGTTGAGAGATATAATAGGAAAAAATGTGAATTTGATTAGTTTTGACCACTTTCAAAGAGTGTCCTCCTCTACAACGATAATCTTGAGGTTCTTCCTTAAAATATCAGCTTTAATCTTCTCAATAATTTCTTCCAATAATTTGAACCTATTCTGCAACTTTCTCCTATCTACTTGCAGCCGCCTATATATCAACCTATAGACAGCTAGACAGCAGTGGACCCTAACCTAGAGACAACAAGACTTGTATGAGAGCTAGGCCGGTGTGAGAGACAATAAAACAACTCTTTGACAATGTGAAGCTTATGGCAGCAAAGTAAAATACAAAAGAACGAGTTAACAACAAGGAGCTATGCGATGTCAATATATAGGGGAAATGGAAAAAGACTGATAAAGTGTAATCATGACGCATCACAAGACAGACCAATCACACTTTTTAAACCTAAAGAATTGTTACTTCGCCTTTAAGCACAATTGTGCACTTCATCGCAATTTCACAGCGGGACAGGTATTCGAAAAGAAAAACTTGCTATGGAAGTATCAGGAACTTTCATAGCAAATACATGGTATACATAACTGGAGTTGCTACGAATTTCTGTAAAACTGACAAATTCCATTTATGAACAAATAAACCTGACACACATGAAATATTGGAATTTGAACTTTTATGATTGACCCTATATGAACTTAGATGAACCCCAGATCATGACATGATGACCAAAAACCCTATGGTCATGAACTTTATTTTGAGAAAATTTAAAAATCCTAATTAATTTGACCAACATACTTGACAAACTATTATTAGGTGTTATCATGGAGAACAGTGGCTCCAATGGGGATGTTTCACCCCTGCGATGCAGCAAAGAACCAGCAGACCAGTTGCCTGACCATTGGGTTGATCCCAATTTGAAAATTACATTCAAATCCACTCAACAAACTGAAAAGCACACTGCAAACCATCTGGAAACCAATTACTACTGCTACAATGTGATATCAAATTGTTTTACAAACTAAAACTGACAACTAGAAAATGTAGCCTAAAGCTGAAGGAAATGCTTTCCCAAAAAGCGTATTTATGTACCAATAACCCTACTCTAACATCTGAAAATCCACCTACTTAATTCAAGCAATATGAAAACTCCAGTATAACCAGTCAAAGAGATGATCCAACACCAAGGCTCCTTGAGTGTTTTTAAGTGGACCATCTATTGGCAACTTAGAGTAAAAACTGAATCCATAGCCTGAACTTATAAATGAAAGAAACTCCACCATCACTAATGACTGGAATAGTCTTACCAAATGATCTTGATAATCATGAAAAATCACCTCTTCTTGATGAGTAAAACCATGAGGGTTGAATTCATTTATAAATGATGACTTCTTTTGTCCTATATATTCAATTCCAAGAACATCATCAAATAAAAAGACAACAATAGATTTGTCCTCCCTTTCATGTAAATCAACAAAAACATCCATACATCCTTGAACATCTTCAAACATGACATCCGTATTATGTGTATCAAAACTAATATTTTGCTTATCAAATAAATCATATATAACCTTTGGTAGTTTTTCTTGAGGAATGTCATCTTGATTCTGAACACTAACAGCTCCTGTACAAACAATTTTATGAGTATCATCCATGTCATTTTGATGATCCCCAAATAGAATAGGTAAAACATGTATATTCAGCTCTTCATGTAGCTTGGGTTTACTTAAAAGTGAACATCCATGCACTTTAACTGGGACAACATCATTATGATTTTCAACAAAGAAAAATTCTTATCTAGGTAAACAGCTTTGATCACATGTTACCTCATTGTTCAGAATTTTCATGCATCTATTTTCAACAAACTGATCTTGAGGAGTTTATTCTTGACATAAAATCTCAGAAAAGGAATGGGCTAAAAAACAATTTGAATGAATTGGCTCACACCTTTGACTGCATATAGATTGACATGGCTACAAATCCTCATGGATTTCATGTACTTGACTTGAATGTCAAATTGTTGATCCATTTCATCTTCAACTGAAGAAGAGACATCTGCTTGTTGGAAAATTTCTTGATCATCATGACAACTAGCTTGCGATGAAAATTCATAAAGTTCCTCTAATATCTCATCATCATCCATACATTCTACATAATCATTAAGACTTTCAAGATATTGAATGAAACCTTTCCAAAAATTACAACAATCTTGAAACAGTGGTGATGAAGGATGAGACTTCCCATATTGTCCAAAAAATATTCTATGGAAATCTTTAAGAGAACACAAGCTTCCTAATGGCAACCCTTCATACCATACTCTAGCTTTATCTTCTAGGGTAGCCATAAACATCTTCATGAGACAATCCTCAGGAAACTCAACCCTTAGTCTACATACATGTAAATGGAATTTAACCAAATGCAGACTAGCATCATCTTTCTTTTTATCTTTGAACGTGAGAAGATAAGTTGACCAATCAACACAAGGCATAGGATTTGGAAAACTATAGATGTGAGACCGATCCATAGGAGCATACCTAACATTTCTTCTTACAGTAGAACTCATCTTAGAACTTCTTCAAGCTATTGATCTTCAAGTAGTGGCGTCAACATGAAGATATGATCTTCTGGATCTTTTGAGATTGGAGTCGCCAGGGTAATATCACAACCTTCAGAAAACTATGGTTTCCTATTACCATAGGAATCAGAATGAAGAGACTCAAAGGAATTCTGGGAAATGGAACTTTTCGGCTCGACAGACGCACCAAAATGTTATCACTGGGCTAGAAAGGGTTGGGTTGTGTCAACTTTCAACCTAGCATAACTATTTCAAACCAACTTTTGACTGGAAGTTAGCCCTTCCAATCTGAGAGGGCTCTCTCAATATACTTAAAAATTTGACTATGATGAGCTCAAAATTTCAGATGATTAACTCTAGTTTTCTTTTTCTTTTTTTTATGTGGTTTTACAGGTGAAGGAGAATGTGATGGCTGCCACCATTGGGCATGGAGTTAGATAAAGTAAAATCATTAACAAACAACAATGCTTAATGGAAACTGAGGCATATTTGGCTTTAAAACTAATATCAAATAAACATTTACAATCATACACAACAAATGAATGAAGTTGGAGCACTTGTCGTGAATTCCAAGTAACCATATTGCCATGACCACTGATAGAAACATAGAAACATAAATAACATGATGAGAAAACACAAAACATAAAGCCAAACATATGAGTCTCAGGTAGTAAAACAGAGTTGCTGCAACATATGTATTAACTGAAGAAGAAAAAGTTACAAACAGTGGCCTCCCGTCAAAAATCTATTTATTTATAGAGAAAATATATCTTTACATCAACCTGCCACTTCGGCTAGATTCGATCCACTATCTAAGAGACTTATTCCTATTGTTCTTCTAACTGACGGAGTCCTTGTAGAGATTTTTTGTTTTACATAGTTTGAATTCAACTAGGACTCTACTAGCTTTCAAGACTTTAACTACTTTCTATTGATGAAGACAATTGAGCCCAACTATTTGTTGGAATTTCTTGAGTGATGATGTGTCTCATGCCATGTGGATATTGACTTGGTTGACTTGCTGACCTGGACCTCCACCAAGTCGAATTTCAAAATTTATGGCTAGGAAAATTTTTGTAAAATAGGCCTCAAAGATAAGTGAATATCTTCCAAACGCTTATGTTTGTGTAAAAACTAAGCGAGGCTTTTATATATAAGCTCATGATGAACAAAAACCTCCTTCAGATTTCCAAAATTCCTTTTCATTTGGTCAGAAAGTGACCCGAAGTTGACTACTAAAACAGTCATTTCCATAATTTCCGTAGCAAATATCAAAAAACACCTTTCTGCTATCATTTTGATTCCTTTTCTGATTCTAAGAATTTTAGTAATGTTTTCTCATTAAACTCATGGTATCAAAACTCTCCCAACTAAAATTTTTGTTGGATTTTCTCTCCACTCCATGGAAAGCTACAACAAATTCGTAGCAAATTTCTTGCTTCCTTATGGGGAGTTGCTATGAAATTTCTGAGTTTCTGTGTATTGAATTTTTCCTTATTTTTGTCTTTTCTTATCACCTCTAGAAATCTAATCCATCATGTATAATGTTGAGAAAGGTTGGTTAAGATATATAATAGGAAAAAATGTGGATTTCATCAGTTTTGACCACTTTCAATGAGTATCCTCCTCTACAATTGTAATCTTGAGGTTCTTCCTTGAAAGCTCAGCTTTGATCTTCTCAATAAGTTCTTCCAATAATTTGACCCTATTCTGCAATTTTCTCCTATCTGCTTGCAGCCACCTGTAAATCAACCTAGAGATAGCCAGACAACAATGGACCCTAACCTAGGGACAACAAGACCTGTATGAGAGCTAGGCTGATGTGACAGACAATAAAACAACTCTTTGACAATGTGAAGCTTATGGCGGCAAGGTAAAATACAAAAGAATGAGTTAACAACAAGGAGCTATGCGGTGTCAATATATAGGGGAAATGGAAAAAGACTGATAAAGTGTAATCATGACGCATCACAAGACAGACCAATCACACTTCTTAAACCTAAAGAATCGTTACTTCACCGTTAAGCACAATTGTGCACTTCATTGCAATTTCGTAGCGGGACAGGTATTTGAAAAGATAAATTCGCTACAGAAGTATCAGGAACTTTCATAGCAAATACATGGTATACATAACTAGAGTTGCTACGAATTTCTGTAAAACTAACAAATTCCATTTATGAACAAATAAACCTGACACACATGAAAGATTGGAATTTGAACTTTTATGATTGACCCTAGCTAAACTTAGATGGACCCCACATCATGACATGATGACCAAAAACCCTATGATCATGAACTTTATTTTGAGAAAATTTGAAAACCCTAATTAATTTGACCAACAGATTTGACAAACTATTCTTAGGTGTTATCATGGATAACAGGTTGCAACATTAAAACTAACTAAAAGCTTATTGTTTTAGAATCACTCTATTCGATGTGTGACATGAAAACACATCAACACACATGTAGCTTTACATATTTGAATGTTGGATTATCTAACTAAAGCCCTCGTTAATGAGGGTCACTCATGATTAAGGTGTGTTTTCTCCATCGATGTTTGGAAACAACAATAGTATGATACATTGGCATAATGTAAAATGCAGTTCTATTTCTCCTCCATATCTCCATGTCTATGTCATGTTGATGTATCTTGTAACTAGTGAAATCAATTATCACGATTGTATCACTACTAACATTAGGATAACATAGCATTGGCAAGTTTAGGTTTGCGGTTTTTGTTAATGTTGATCTCATCACAATAATGAAAAAATGATTTTTTGTTGTCTTGAGGGCTTGAATGTGTGGGATACTTGTATCAAACTAAAATAATTACTAATTCTTAAATTTTATGTACATTTCCTCGTGGTATAAGATAATTTTGCCACCTTTGTTTTACTAAAAAAGAAGATAATGTTTAAAGGGCTATGAAAATTGCAAATTTAATATATGACATATGTCATTGGATATATTGTAGGTAAGTAGAAATATATAACATTATGTTGGAGTTAGGATGAAAGTCAAGCCTTTACCTAATTAAAATTGTATA
Source organism: Pinus taeda (assembly GCA_000404065.3). Taxonomy (NCBI): domain Eukaryota; kingdom Viridiplantae; phylum Streptophyta; class Pinopsida; order Pinales; family Pinaceae; genus Pinus; species Pinus taeda. The sequence continues at coordinate 57,549 of APFE031648629.1, forward strand.
TGTGAATTAATCTTTCTATTCAATATGTTTATACAAATATCCCATAAGCTAGGAAATTGGACGCAACCATATTAGGGCAGATGTTTCATGTCTTGGTGTTTGACATATGGACATGTGGGACGTGCAAAATTTGTGTCTAACACACATGAGACACACAATTTGTACATTTTTTAAAAGTGTGTATTGTGTGTTCTCGACACGTGAGTTGCACATATCCTAATACCACACACACAATGAAGGTTGTAAAGGTGCATTTACAGTTGCTTTTTGCAATAGTCCTGTGTTGAATTTACATGTAAAAACATATAATACCAAGGTCATGGGACACGTATTCCTAGTTGAATGGTGGGAAAAACATCCTAATGGGTGTCACTTTTGATTTCTTTATAGCTAAGGAAATTGGCAAAGACAAAGAGGCAATAATTAGCATTTATTTATGAAAATAATGGAAAATAAAAGAAAAGGAAAGTGAAAGGTCACAAATTTACATGGGAGGGAAATTGAAGAAAAAATATAGGAAAATGAAGAAAATAGAGGCCTCAATGACAAACATGCTTATGAGGATTAGTTCATGGCTTTTTGACAGTGTGATAGGATTTTTGTCAGTTTTAGCTTAGAGCTTGTAACAACCCTCGTTAAAAATCCATGTAAAAAAATATAAGACCACGGTCATGGGACACGTATTCCAAGATGAGTGGTGGGCAAAACATCCTAGTGGGTGTTCATTCAGTTTATTATGGCTAAGGAAATTAGCAAAGACAATGGCAAAGGCTTTGGAAAGGCATGAGGCATTTATTAGAATTTTATTTATAAATATAAAGGAAATTAGGAGAAAAGGGAGGTGAAAGGTCATAGGTTGCACGTTAGGATGAAAATGAAGGAAAATAATGGAAAATGAAGAAAATAGAGGCCTCATTAATAAAAAGGCTTCTGAGGATCAGTGGGTAAGCTGGTCAGTTCAGTTTTGGTGGATCTCTCTTCTATTCTCTCTCTCATGCTCTTTGACACTTATAGTTTTCTTGGAGCACTCTTGGAGAGTGTGGCATACTTGGAGTTTGGAGAAAGAAGGCAAAGGAAGAGCAGGAAAGGGCAAGAGGACATTGGGATCAATAGCTACAACGAGTTTTTCTTACAGGTTCCAAGTTGCATGTATGTTTTCCTCACTAGTTTGGGCATGCATGGCATATGCATGCGCTTTATTGGTCATGATCTATCACTGCCACGGAGGATTGTCTAGATTGATAGTGGATTTGCCTGGCCTTGCCATTTCATGGATAACCATGGTGATATGGGTTCATTTTGCTTTATTTTCAGGTTTGTTCTCATGTTTCCTTAGCTTGGGTTGAGTTATTGATTCCTGGAGCTTTGGTTAGACAAATGCTTTGGAAGCCCTGTAACGACTTGGGATGAGTTACTAGTCCTGGAGCCTTGGTTGGATAAACGCTCTAAAGCCCTGTAACAACTTGGGTTGAGTTATTAGTCATGGAGCCTTGGTTGGACAAATGCTTTGGATCCCTTGGTGGGTTGAGTTACTAGTTCTGGAGCCTTGGTTGGACAAACGCTCTGGAGCCTGGCAACAACTGTGGGTTGAGTTAGTAGTCCTAGAGCCTTGGTTGGACAAACACTTTGGAGCTTAACAACAATCATGGGTTGAGTTTCTAGTCCTAGAAGCTAGGTTGGAGCAAACTGTTTGGAGCCTTGGAAGTCGTGGATAGATACCAATCTGATGATGGTTTTGTGATGTCCGGTCGTGAGGTGGAAACATTGTTTGATGGGTTGAGGTGGTTGGCCTTTGGAAGCCCTGGATGGTTTTGAATTTATGTGTTTTATGAGATCCCACATTCATGCTTGGAATATGGCACGAGGGTGAATGGTTGAAGATATATTTGGCTCAACCATTCTATGGTCGGGCGGAACGTAGAAGTCCCATCCCGGGTTTGGAGTTTGCATCATCAATATGAGGTTATTCCTCCTTTTATTTCTATGAGTATTATATTGGTTTATATGTGGAGTATGTGGCTGTGATTTCCTTGGTATTTCTATTATTGTTATGTTGGTTATGTATATGTTTTATGGCAGTATCTATGTACGACTCTCATCATGTTTTTACTTGTAAAATAATGATCAATGTATCTATGGCCTAATGGATCAATCTATAGCTAAAGTGACAAGGAAACAATGCCTCATAGCGAGTCTCAATTAAGTATGAGACCCCTATTCTTAGATCTGTCATTTATACTTTTAGATTGAATTGATTCCAAGTGTTTGAAAGAATGTCAGTCTCGATTGGGGATGGTCAATCCTAGTCCTAGAGTTCATTTATGGTTTATTAGTCTTGTCATCACGTGTTTAATGGATTCTGAAAGCTACAACAAGTTCTGGGCAATGACCGGAATTCTAAGCTTGAAAAGTGCCTTAAATTCCTAGACTCTGGCACAGATCTGCTGGAAATAGTCCCTGGACACAGGCATGAAAACTTGTGGGAGCATCCAAATCTCTCTAGATACTAGCATGTCCATAGCATGTGAGCATCTAGAGGTTTAATAGTTTAAAATCTCAATGGGACTCCGGGGCTAGTTAGCAAAAATGTTGGGATGGTTCCTATGAGTCCTATTGTAGATGTTGAAGGTTTGTATGGTGTGTTTCCATCGATTCCACTTCTTTAAGGTCACCTAGGAGGTTGAATCATATCATAATAGCCTCTCATCGCATGTTTACCCCCGTTGGCTTGTTACTTGGGTAGACGTGGGAGGAGGGCGTTACCGAGCTCTCTCTCTCTCTCTATCTCTCTCTCATACTCTTACACACTTAGAGTTTTCATGGAGCACTCTTGGAGAATTATGGCATACCTTGGATTTGGAGCAAGAAGGTAAAGGATAAGAAGGAAAGTGTAAGGGAATGACAGGATAAACAACTACAACAAGTTTTCTTTGTAGGTACCAAGTTGCATGTATGATTTCCTTACTAGTTTTGGCATGCATGGTGTATGCATGTGGTTGTTTGGTCATATTTTGTCATTAACATGGAGGATTTCCTGGATTGATAGCGATTTTGCCTAATCTTTCCATTTCATGAATAACCATAGTGTTGTGGGTTTTCCCTTTTATTTTCTAATTGGTGCTCATGTTCCTTATGGTTGTGGGTTGAGTTATTAGTTCTTGGAGCCTTGGTTGGACAAACGCTTTGGAAGCCCTGGAACAACTTGGGTTGAGTTACTAGTCGTGGAAGCCTTGCATGGAAAAACGCTTTGGAGCCCTTGGTGGGTTGAGTCAATAGTCATGGAGCCTTGGTTGGACAAATGCTCTAGAGCCTTGTGACAGTCGTCGGTTGAGTTACTAGTATTGGAGTCGGGTTGGAACAAACGCTCTAGAGCCTTGGACAACTTGGGTAGAGACTGATCTGGTGATGGTTAGTGATGTTCGACTGTGAGGTGGAATCATTGGTTGAGGGTTTAGGTAGTTTGGCATCTCGAAGGCCTAGTTTGGTTATGTTTTAGTTATTCCATGAGATCCCACATTCACGCTTGGAATATGTCATGAGAGTGATTGGCTGAAAGAAAGATTTGGTTCAGGCTAGTCTAAGGTCGGGTGGTACAAGGAAGTCCCTGACTTGGTTGGCATTTCCATATGTTAATAAGAGGTATTTCTATTGTGATCTACGAGCATATGTATTGATTATGATGGTGATATTAAGACTGAGTTGCCATGGTTTATATGTTTGTTAGTTGTTGGTTTCTATGTTGGTTATTTGTTGGTTATATAATGTATAGTGTTTATGGCTCTTGACATGTTTGATGAATACATGAATGGTTATGAATGCATGACCTAATAGATGTTATGGCAACTATTATGAGAGGAAATTATACCTTCTTGATGATTCTCAGATAAGTATTAGACCCTTATGTTCAGATATGCATTCATGACCTATAGATTACATGTTTGCAATGTGTTTGACAAAATGTCTGACATAGTTGGGCTTGGTTAGGTCAAATTATTGATCAATTTTTGTGTTAGAGGATTTTTCTTTGTGTCATTTACTGTTCTAGAAAATCTCATAAAGTTTTGGGTAGTGGTCTGGAGACTAGCCCTGAAAAGGTGGTTTAGATCTCGCGATCACTAGCACAGAATCGAGTAAAAAATATTGTAGTCGCTCCCTTGTAGGCTCATGTGTGCGACTAGAGTGCTACAATCAAATTTAGGAAATGTTATGCCAACGTCTGGGAGTCCAGATCAGTAAAATAGCAAGTTATCTCAGGGTTTGAGCACCTGGAAGGGTGATTTAGCTCTGGGGGGTCCCATAACACCTAAGGGAAGTCAGTAAAGTCTCAATTTGTCGACTTCATTTCCTTTAGGTGATCTAGGAGGTTGAGTCATGTCATAGCAGCCCTCAGCTCATGTTTACCCATGACAAGCTAGTGAAAGTGGGTAGATATGGGAGGGGTGTTACATTTTGAGTGCCTTAAAAGTGTATTTAGGGCCTTTTTTTGTCATTATCAGTGTCAAAAGTAAAAGGAACATTGTAGCAAGGGAAATTATATGTTAGACATGAATTTAATGTCTTTACTACAAGAGCAATTAAATCACATATAAAAACATGCACACTTCAAAGAAGATCAAGCTTGATAAATTTATGGAGTGGCATTGGTGTATATGAATGCTAGCTTTTATGATATATAAAAAATGAGGGGAGAGTGTTTGAAGAAGAGGGCACATATGTGGGATGTATTTTTAAATGATATGGGTTTGGACATCACCTTTAAGTTACCATTTGTAGAAATTATGATGTAGATTTGCAACTGCTCATGAAGTTTTAATCAAAATCACAAGACACAAACCTACTTTATTGCTTTACGTAAAGTGATTCACAATTTAGAACATAAATCACAAACATGCACATAATGTTTTTCCTTGGGAAAGCAATCTGCTAAAATCCCCAATGCATGTTTGCATTAATCTGATGAATATACATGTATTACAATTGCTTCGCTCAATTGAGCATACCCTGCTAGTGAATAACCTATTTCTTTGCTCACTAAGAAGCTTTGACCCAAACTTAGTCAATTTTAGCCTCTATTTGAGCTCCTATTTCCTTGTGTAATTCCTTGAGAAATTGAGCCCCTGTTATTTCGAAATTTCTCCAAAATGGATTGTGCAATTCCTTAGGTTGATCATCAAGTTGCATGCAACACCTGTACACTCCATAATAGTGTACAACTAATGTTACATTGCCTTGGAATCTCCACCTTAACCAGGTAACTTGAATTCTCTACATGAATTAGTTATTTTGGGTTGATTGGTCAGTTAACTCAATGATCACTGAGTTAGACTAAAGTCATTCTACACAACTGACCTTCCACTAGTTCCTCCAATAGCTGGAACTAGTTTAATTGAACACAACTTAATATAAATGAACTAGATTGCTACAAATTATCAATCACTCATTCTTAACTAAACTTAAGACCTCTAACTCAAATTAACTGAGTTAACTGAGTGATAAGTGACATGTCACCTTAGTTAACTACTTCCAAGATTTTTGCTGACGTGGAAATTCAAATTTTCTCTAGTTTGACCAAGGCAATGTCAAATTGAGATTTTCTTATTCCATTTTCAACACTCCCTGTCCACAAGAAAGGGATTATTAGTCACCCTTATCTTTCCCCTGTGGAACTCGAACTTCCCTCTTGACGAGGCCTTTTTTTAAATGTCGGCATCTTGTTCCTCTATTGGAATGTATTCTAGTAACATCATCCGCCTCTACACATAGTCTCGTAAATGGTGATACCAAATATCTATATGATTAGATCGATCTTGAATATAGGATTTTTAGAGAGCTTGACGCAACTCTAATTATCATAGTTGGATCCATCATCTGACCGAACAATCCCATAAGTATCTTTCTCATCAAGATTGCCTCACATGTTGCTTGACTTGCAGCCATGTATTCTTCTTTTGCTGAGCTGAGTGCCATAGATCTTTGCTTCCTGTTATACCAGGAAACAACTGGGGACACAACACTGGAAATTCCACCTGTTGTACTTTTTATGTCTGATGGACTCTCCACCCAATCTGCATCTTTGAAGCCACACAACTTTACACTCTCTATCCATTTGTACCATCGTCCGAACTGGGCAGTGCCTCTAAGGTACTGTAAAACATGCTTAACTACCTTCCAAAATAATTTGGTTGACCTAACCATAGCTTGACTCAACTGATTGACTGCATAACACATATCTGGTCGTGTGTTCACAAGATATATCAGTGAACCCACTAGCTGTCGATAAATGGTAGCATCCATTTCTTCACCCGAAGTGGAATCCTCCTTCCCCAGTTGGTCACTAGAGGAGTCTCCATAGGTTTACAACTATATAAGTGGAATCGCTATAGTATCGCATTTGCATACTTTCCTTAAGTGACAAACAACTCCCCATTGCCTTGCCATACTTCCAACCTAAGGAAGTAGTGCATGAGATCCATGTCTTTTATTTCAAATTCCCTTGTAAGATCCTCCTTGCAAGATTTGATCAGTTGGTCATCACTAGTTATTAAAACATAAACATATAATACAATAATCAACAATATACCTTCTAACAAGATGTGATGTAGGTTTGCATCCGCTTCACTTTTTGTGAAGCTCAAACCGCTAAGATAGTTGTCGATCTTGGTGTACGAAGCACAAGGTGCTTGTTTGAGACTATATAACACTCTCTTGAGTCTGCACACAATGTCTCAAATCCTTCTCGTTGCTCGATGTACACCTCATTCTCAATAACCCCATTGAAAAATGTTGTTTTTTACATCCATCTAGTGGATCTTCCACCCCATTTGTGCAACCAGTGCAAGAATTGATCTAATGGATGAGTACTTTGTTACAGGGTCAAAGGTCTCCTCATATTCAATTCCCTCAACTTGAGATACCTCTTCGCCACAAATTTGGCCTTATAGTTCTATATGCTTCCATCGACTATAATATTAACCTTGAAGATCCATCTTGAACCCACAACTAATGTATCTACTGGTCTTGGGACCACTTCCCACACACTACTCTTTACAATGGATTCATATGCCTCCACCATTGCATCAACCCATACATTGTTTCTCTATTGCTTCCTTGAAATAGGATGGCTTGGTCTCTACAAGCTCAGTCATTAGGGACATGTAGCCAATGTACCGATCAGGTGACCTTCTCTGCCTATGTTGATTTGAAGGAGCACCCACATTCTCCCTCGCATCTTGCATAAGTCTTTCAACTTCCCTGGTTCTTTTTTTGCCTTCTCTGGATGGTTCTGCTTGAGTGGTCGTCTCCACTCTTTGCTCCTAACTTTTTGGTTGCTAGACAAATTCCTAAGGTTCCTCCTTCGGAGATAAAATCTCCTCTTCTGGTGGGATCTGAATCTCTCTCTCAAGAGAGCATTGCATCACTTTCTACTCATCAAACTTTACATCCTTGCGCATAACTATCATTCTAAGGGATGGTAGGTACACATGATAATTGTGAGGAGTTTTCATATAACCCACAAATATCCCCAACTTTGTTATCGTATCGAGCTTCTTCCTTGATTCTTTGGAGACATGGCAGTAAACAAAGGCCCAAAATTCCTGAAGTGCGACACTTCCGCTTTCTCCCCGACAAAACCTCCTCCAGTGTAATCATGCCCAGAATCCGATTAGGACTCTAGTTCTACAAATAAAACCTTGTGTTGAATGCCTCAATCCACAAATGTAGAGGTAAGCCATGATCATGCAACATCACCCTTGCTGCTCCCACAATGTTATGGTTCTTTCTCTCAGCCACCCCATTCTGCTGTGGGTTGTGTGGTGTTGTCAACTCTCGTCAAATGCCTGCCTGCCTTTTTTTTTTTTTTTCACACATACTTACCTCCATTATCTTATTTGAACTTAAACAAAAGCGTAACAAATTACACATATAACCAAAAATACAAAAATGCAGCAGAAACAACACCTCATTTCATTATCAGAATATTGAAATATGCTTACAAATAGAATGGAAAATAAACTAGCTCGGGCGATGGTAGCTTATCTATGAGAAGAGATGTGGCAACTACATGCCTCTGAATTATATTATAATGAGGTTCAAAGGCCTATTTATTATTGAGAAATAATGGAAAACCCTAAACATCAAAAAACCTAACCCTAGGAGATGAAGCACCAAAACTATGGGCCTCGTTTGGGTAAATTGGTACATCAACTTCTCGGGGTCGTATCTTTGGCATACGATCTTTGTTTGGCTATTATAATACCTCATTTCAAATATCTTGACGAAGAGATTAAAACCAAATTGGGAATTTATTTTAGGATGTTATCGGTCTCTCCGTTTTCCCTAAAAACGTCGTTTAGGGCCTCAAAACGGATCTGGAAGTTCAAGAGCAGAAAAAACTGCCAAAAATAGTAAATTGTGCTACAATTAAGGAAATCAAAAAATTGAAAGAGATAGTGTTGGGGGTCCAAGTGGAATAGGTGGGTGGCCACCAATATCCACCTGGATCATTCCTCCCCCCTTAGGAAGAAATGGTCCCCACTGTGTTGAGTGCCTCCATGAGATAGGGAAACCTTTGTTGAATTGAGTCCCTGGTGAGCCAATTGCCTTGGTGAAGGAGTTGGCCAGCTTTGACAACCCGCTATAGTTGGATCTTCTACTGGAAAGTGTTCTTGATCTATGTGTCCATGATCCGATCAGTTATGGCATGTTCCATGCAGTCTGGGTTTAGCTCTATCGGTGTGAGTTGTTCTGCAATGTCGGATGTGTCCAACAATGGTGGAAAGTATGGTCGAAGGCGGTCTACATTGAACATTGGGTGCAGACCAAGGAACGGTGGAATGCTAAGCTCGAAGGCATTGTCTCGTACAACCTTGGTGATGGTATATGGCCCATATCAGAGTGGGCGAAGCTTGCGGTGGGCTCCAACGAGGCGCTCCTTCTACAAATGTAGCCAAACTTTATCGCCCAACTGGAATTTGTGCAGCACCTTATGTTGATCATGGTGCTTCTTGAACTTAGAATTGGCTCTATCAAATATATCATGGACCTATTGGCATATGTGTTGAATGCACTCAATGAAGCTATTAGCCCTGTCAACTTCAGACTGGTCACGAGCCAAATCTACCTGAGTAGCTGCAAATGGTATGGCCACATCAATGGGACATAATGGCTAAAATCCCAGCCCTACCTGAAATGGGTTGTGGCTCATTGAGTTGTGGAGGGATTTGTTGTAGTTGTTTTAGACGTAAGGGAGGATTTCATCCCATGTGCATGGATGCTTCGAGTTGTACATGCGCAGAATGTGTACGATCATCTTATTGACGACTTTTGTTTGGCCATAAATTTGGGGATGGAAAATCGTGGTCTTAGTGAGTTTGGTATCCAACATCGACTAGAGACTTGACCAAAATACACTTAGGAATATGTTATCCCGATCAAAGACAATGGACAGTGGGATCCCAAAGTGTACCCACACTTGCTCAAAGAAGAGCTTAACAGTGGCCTCTACTGTGATACTCTTCTTACAGGCCACCATAATGGCCATCTTAGAGAATTTGTCGACGACCATGAAAATGCAGTCATTGTCGTGCTTAGTAGAAGGAAGGCTCGACATTTAATCCATGGAGATGAATTCCCAAGGTCAACTAAGAGTAGGCAGAGGAGTATATAGGCATTTCTTCTTGATGGTTAGTTTGGCAATGGTGCAAGCAGTGTAGGATTTAATGTACCTCCCAACATCATAACGAAGGTTCGACCAATAAAAATACTTTTGCAGTACTGCCATTGTTTTATCTACTCCAAAATGTCCAACGACCTGACTATAGTGTGCCTCCCAAATCATCTTGGCACACTCGCTTGAAGGAACACATATGTGTCCCAGGTGGCATAACAGTGCATCCTGGAGGTGAAAATTTTGAACTTGCTTACCTTCCAGGAGTGTTTGGTATGTGTTGCCAAATTTTGGATTGCTCTTGTAAAGATGTAGCCACCCCAAAGTCTCATGCCCATAAGAGTTGAGCACAGTTATCAACACCATGTCCGGTGGTCAGTTGAGGTATTCTGCAACATTATTGGTGCTACCCTTCTCATACTTAATGTTCAAATGGAATTGTTGCAAGTATGTGGACCATTTCTGATGGCGATCATTCTGCAACTTCCTTGGTGTCTGTATGAACTACAAGGGTCAGTGGTCTATGTGGATGATCGTTTCCTTCCCCATAATGTAATGCTTCCATTGACAACAAGCTTGTATAATGGAATAAATTTCTTTGTCATAAGTGGAATACTTTCGGACTGTGTCTGAAAGTGTCTCACTATGGTAAGCCACTGGATGCCCCTACTGAGTGAAAACTGCACCAATAGCATAGTTAGAGGCATCTGTCTCAATATCAAATGGTTGTTGCAGGTCTGGTAATGTGAGCACTGGTGTAGAGAAAAGGCGATGCTTCAACTCAAAAAATGCCTTTTGTTGGGTTTCAGACCAAAAAAAATTTGCTTTCGCTCCGCCCTTGGTCACTTGACTTAAAGGCCAAGTGATATGAGAGAACCCCAACACAAATCTGCGATAGAAATTGGCAAGACCCAAAAATTTGCGGAGCTTTGTTAGGGTGGTTGGGGATGACCAATCTTGCATGACTTGTATCTTGGTCGGGTCCACATGCACACCCTGCTCATCAATGATGTATCCCAGATATTGAACCTGGGTCATGCCAAAAGTGCATTTCTCCAAATTGGTACACAACTTGTGTTGTCGTGGGGTTTGAAGGACCTATCGAATATGGCGGAGGTGCTCTTCCCAACTCCAGATGAAGATCAAGATGTCATCAAAATACACCACCATGAATGCATTGTTGAAGTGTCACAAGATGTCGTCTATCAATCTCATGAAGGTTGTGGGGGCATTTATCAACCCGAAAGGCATGACCAACCATTCGAAAAGTCCCTCCTTGGATTTGAAGGCAGTCTTCCACACATCGGAGGGTTCGATAGGCACCTGATGATAACCGGACTTCATGTCAATCTTGCTAAAATATTTGGGCCCCTTGTGTTAGTCCAGAAGGTCATCAATCTGTGGTATCAGGTACCTGTTCTGGACAGTAATCTTGTTCAGCACTCGATAGTCAATATAGACTCTCCAGGTCTTGTCCTTCTTCTATACCAATACAATCGAGCTCCCACTGGGTGATGCACTTGGCCTGATGTGCCCTTTTTGAAACAACTCCTGAATTTGCTTCTTGATCTCATCATTCTCCAAAATATAGCGTCGATAGATTGGTCCATTGGGTAGCGGCGCACCCAAGGTTAGATCGGTGGAGTGCTTGACTTGATAGTGCAAAGGTACCCCTTTAGGTGAGGCGAAAATGTCCCTGCACTCCTCCACGACCTTGTCCATCTATTGTTGTTGTGCGGGGGAGACATGTCTAGAAATCGTGGCCACAACCTTCTTCTTGCCCCGAGGGCGAATCATAAGGAAAACAAGTTTCTTGTTCTGGGAAATGCTCTTATTGTACTGCTTTCTAGTGATCAAAGAGATGGCAGTAGGCGGGGCTACCTTCGGTGTCCTGTACAACTTATTGCCCAAAGTAATAATCATAGTGTGAGGTCTAGAATCATATATAACATGTCGCTTCCACAAGTATGGTTGTCCTAATAATACATCACAAACTTCAAGAGGAGCAACATCACAAAGCACCTCATCCATGAAGGGATTGATGTTGTGGACAAGGCGACACTATTGATTGACGCAAAGATCTCGTCCTTGCTGAAGCCACCCAATGGTGTATGGTTGCGGATGTGTTATCACTAGTAGGCCCAACCGCTTCATGACCTTTGTTGAAATGAGGTTCTTTTGGCTCTTGTTGTCAACAATAAACTACAACAAAGAACCTTTCACCCACATATGTGAGTGGAAGAGGTGATCTCCCTCCTCCGGATCTTCAGGCTCATTCTTTTGGATCTTGGTGGTGGTCATGGTGGCGCTAGGCTTCGCATTAATGATCTACTTCCCTTTGTCATTCCCCTTGTCGGGTTTTGACTCAAAGTCGAAACATGTGTCTAATTCGAAAGCCTTCAGCTCAGCGACTAGTGACTGCTTGGCTCGACACTCACTTGTGTTGTGAGTGGTGCTCTTATGGAACTCATACCATTTTCTTGTGCCCTTCTTTGTCTTCGTGGTGTTGATATTTGCTTACGCTTCGGCTGGTTGTCCTGGGTCACCCCATCTTGGCTTTGACCTTTGCTTTGTGGTTTGGGGGCGCCTTTTCCTTGCTTCAGATTTGCAGATCCAAAGTCTCAATTCTTCTATTTAAACTTCTGCTCAAGCTTGACAACGTATTGGTATGTTGTGCCGAGCGAGGAGATGTCTAGGAATGCCATCTTGTCGTGGATGTACATGTGTAGACATCCACGGTACTTGAGTACCAAATGCTGCTCAGAATCCTTGATACCCAACTTCATGCGGAGGGTATGGAAAACATTTGTGAACTCCGACACATCTTGGTCCCTTCCCTGTCATAGTGTGGTCCACTTTATGTATTTATCTTCATAGCTCCCGATAGGGTAATATTGTTCCTTGATGGCGTCTCGGAAAGAATCCCAAGTGGGTGTGGCTGAAAACAATGAGGATTCTGTCTCGTCCTTTTGTTCACAATAGGTTTCCCACTAGTCCTTGACATGTGGGGCGGGTTTGAGAAGTGAAAAAGTAATATTTTCTCGATTGGAAAAGTCATGAACTGAAAAATATACTTCCAATAGATTCAACCATTTATATATGACATTTGCATCTATCTGGCCCTCAAATACGGGAATATCGAAGTTAACATGTACCTTAAAAGGAGTGGCACCTCCAGAGTGGTTGATGGATGAAGATGCGTCGCTTGTGGGTAACTGTCGAAGGATCTGGGCAAATGTATCCATCATCGCGTTCCTTTGTCGCTCGAGGGCTTTCTTGAGCAATATTTTGAAAGGATCTCCTGCCCCCTCGTCTTTCTTTTCTTCCGCCATGGGAGGCCATCAAGGTTTGCAAGGCTAGACTTGCAAAGGTTCAACCAGATTGAGCCTTAACTCCTTATATGCTGACCTTGTTGGGGACATGCAAAGAAAAATAGAGAAAGAGCAAACCTGCTCTGATACCACTAATCTGAACTTAAACAAGAACACAACAAATTACACATATAACAATAGATACAGAAATGCAACAGAAATAACATTTCCTTTCATTAATATCATAATACTGAAATATGCTTACAAACAAAATGGAAATAAGCTAGCTCGGGCGATGGTAGCTTATCTCTGAGAAGAGATGTGGCAACTACATTCCTTTGAACTGTGTTACAATGAAGCTCAAAGGCCTATTTATTATTGAGAAATAATGAAAACTCGTAAACATCCAAAAACCTAACCCTAGGAGATTAGGCGACTAAATTTTGGGCCCCATTTGGGTAAATTGGTACATCAACTTCTCGGGCTCGTAACTTTGGCATAGGATCTCTGTTGGCCTATCATAATAGCTCATTTCGAAGATCTCAAAGAGGAGGCTGAAAATAAATTAGGAATCCAGTTTGGGACAATTCTAGTCTCTTCGTTTTCCCTAAAAACGATGCTTAGGGCTATTTTGAATTAGGAATCCAGTTTGGGACAATTTTGGTCTCTTCGTTTTCCCTAAAAACGATGTTTAGGGCCTCAAAACGGCTTTGGAAGCTTAGGACCCAAAAAACTGCCAAAAATAGTAAATTGTGCTACAATTAAGGAAACCGAAAAACTAAAAGAGACAATGTTGGGGGTCCAAGTGGAATAGATGGGTTGTTGTATATATAAAACGGAAATATTATGATAATAGAAATAACCCAAGAATAACAAGATAGAAATAAATAGAAATGTTTCTTTATTATCAAACCCTTAAGGTAGGGCAATACCATACAATCACTCCTTAAGGAAGGAGAACACTCCACAAGCCCTATGCTTGACCATACAATAATACTTCTCTTCATATCTCTCCATGTGGAGTCTCTAGCCTCTATATAGGCCTCATACATACAATACCATGCATCATTACCATGGTTTCCTCATACCATCAACTAATACCATGGGCCCCTTACATTATTATTAACTACTTGTGGTCCCTTACATGACATGGGTTAACCACCTTATTTATACTATGGCCCATCCCATTATTACATTATTACCTTGGGTACCTCCCTCGGTACCCCATATTACCCCCTAGGTATATAACATTCCACCCCCCTTAGCATGTTTCGTCCCCGAAACATGAAAAGAACACAAATAATAAGATCTACTCAAAAGAGTAGTCCACTGATACCAAGCATGTGCATCTAGCCATCCAAGAGAAAGGTGAACCCTCGATCTCGCTGGTGCCTCGCTCGCTTGAGATGGAAGTTGACCGTGGCAGCTCTTCTGTGTTGAGGTGTAGTAGGTGGATCGTCTCTCATTTGTATCCGTCATGTGACTTTTTGGTTGCCATCTTGATGGTTGTCTTGCGGGGTGATGTGGGTGATGATATGTTGAAGTTTTAACCCACGATGGCTTTTGCTTGACTTCACCCTGCTGTGGTGCCTGTTGTGGTGTCTTCTTTTTCAATATGACTTCAACCACTGAGCCCTCCTCTGATGTATCATCACCTGTAACCTTTTTTTCTGCAGCCTCTGTTTGTGTTTGATTGTCGATCATCAAAGGCTCATCATCTGATATGTCAGTCCCTTGAACATCTTCTGCTTCGACCTCCATGTGCTCTACCTGTTTATGGATGGAAATATCCTGTAATGTAATTTTCTTCTTTTTATACCATAGCTTCAGGAATTTCTTCTGTACATTAATATTGATAGTACCCAGGAATTCCATCCAAGGATATCCCAAACACATCCATATAATCCATCTCTGAACATAAAAATCACCATGAAACACATATTTATCCATAGAAATCTTCAAAGTCCCTCTACACTTGAATAACATCTTCAATACAACTGTGTAATTTCAATTTGTTTTTTGCCTGGGAACTTGCAATTTTTTTGCCAAATTAACACTGATAAAATTATGTTTACAACTAGGATTGATAGAAATAATGATCTTCTCTTTTTGAATCAATCCATGAACCTGTAATAAGGAGATACCAACAGAAAATAACCCTTTAGGTTCCTTGGTTTCCTTCTTTTTTCTAGCACAAGACCATTTGTCCATAAAGAGTTTTTCAAATTCTTCATCCGACAAGTCTTCCAACTTTTTGATTCTTAGCGATCTCCACCATCTGTCGGCATCCTCTTGCAAATTAAACCGTAATAGGCTTCCAAAATATCCCATAGTTGAACTTTATTGTTTGTATGAATTCTTCAATAGTAGGACCATTATCTTTTCCTGTCAAACATGGAGTTGCCATGAAGAGGGTTTTGAAAAAATTCACTTACTTGGCGAAAATTTGAAAATGTCACAGTTTCGTCAATATTGCTCAGAATCTCTATTATAACCTGTTTTTGGAAATGGAACAACCATTCTGCATCTGCCTATGTGATAGAAATCCTAATTCAGACGCTGGAATTTCAGATTTGCGCTGCTACTCTCCCGCCGTCACCCAAAATTTCTGAAAAAAGAGCTGATTTTAAATCAGTGATATCTCCCTTATCCGGACTCCGATTCAACTGACTTTTTTTTTTAAATTAGGTGTATTTTCACAAAGATTCCAGATCTACAATTAGATTTTGCAGATCTGGTGCCAAGAGGTCTAGATCTGCGCCGCAAATTCGCTGCCCCGAAAATTTGTCTACAACCCTACTGATTTTTAGATTAGCGATATCTCCTTCATCCGGACTCCGATTCGACCGATTTTTTTTTTGATATCGGGTATTTTTTCACATAGAGTCCAGATCTGCAATTAGATTTTGCATATCTTGCACCAAAATGTACAGATCTGATCTGCAAACTCGCCGCCCCCGAAATCCTACAAAAACAAACAAAAAAAAATTCTCTACTTTTGTGCCCAAGAAAGTGCTCTGATACCAATTGTTGTAGATCTGATCCAAAAATATAAGATAATGCAAATAAACCCAGAAATAATATGAAATGATTCTTTATTGATCAAACCCTTAAGGTAGGGCAACACCATACATTCACTCCTTAGATGGCTCTGATACCATTTATTATAGATCTAATACCACTTGTTATAGATCTAACCCAGAAATACTATAGATCTGATATAAAAATATAAGACAATGGAAATAAACCCAAGAAATAAGATAGAAATGCTTCTTTATTATCAAACCATTAAGGTAGGGCAACACTATACATCCACTCCTTAAAGAAGGAGAACACTCCACAAGCCATATGCTTGTTCATACAAGAATACTTCTTTTCATATCTCTCCATATGGAGTCTCTAGCCTCTATATAGGCCTCATACATACAATACCATGCATCATTACCATGGTTTCCTCATACCATCAACTAATACCATGGGCCCCTTACATTATTATTAACTACTTGTGGTCCCTTACATGACATGGGTTAACCACCTTATTTATTACTATGGCCCATCCCATTATTACATTATTACCTTGGGTACCTTCCTCGGTACCCCATATTACCCCCCCTAGGTATATAACAATTTCAATGTAAGTAAAACAGTGGAAAATCTTCAGAGGTATTTTTACTGGCCTCATATGCTTGAAAGTGTGTCACGTTTTATCAGAGGTTGTTCATTGTGTGCAGTTAGTAAGACTAATAATATGAAACTAGGATTGTACACACCACTTCCAGTGCCTTCACGTCCATGGAGACTATTTCTATGGATTTTGTAGGAGGTCTTTCGTTATCAAGAAAAGGTTATGATTATTTGTATGTAGTGTGGATAGGTTCAACAAGATGTGCATATTAATGCCTTGTAAAAAAAACATTATAGCTAAACAAATAGCTCAACTTTTCTTTCAAAATGTATGGGTTCATTTTAGATTACCTACTTCTATTGTAAGCGATCGTGATTCCCTATTTTTTGGGAATTTTTGGTCAAATTTATGGAACTTGATGGACACCAAGTTGAAGAAAAATACAACTTTCCATCCGCAAACAGATGGTCAAACTAAAGTGGTTAAAAATAAAAGTATTCATTTGCTAAGAGGATATTGCATCAAACATCCTAAGTTGTGGGATGAACAGTTGCATTATATTTAGCATGCTTACAATAGAGCAAAACACTGTTTTACTCTAACTTCATCTTTTGAGGCATGTCTTGGTTATTTGCCTAAATTGCCTTTGGATTTCATCTTTGAGAAAGATGTAGCTATAGATGGACATAGCAACATATACAACGCAAAGAAATTCATTGACAAAATCCAGTTGATTCACCAAACAGTTCAAGAAAAACTATAAAAGAGTCAAGGCAAGTATAAGGCGAGGCATAATAAGCATAGTGTGGATCATCAGTTTCAAGTAGTGGATGAAGTTTGGCATTAGCAAGGAAAGGCTTCAAGGTGAAGGTAAAAAGTTGAGACGAATCCATTACAGTCCATTTAAAATTCTCGAAAAAATTGGAAATAATGCTTTCAAGCTTGATTTGCCTTCATATATGCAAATGTATTCCATTGTTAATGTTAAAAATCTAAGATTGTATGAGCCTCCTTTGATTGAAGATCAAGGAGATAGTGTCTAGATTCCATCAATTGAATATTTTTCTCTAGAATTTCTTGATGAGCTTCATCAAGACACCATACTTGATAGAAGAACGAGGTCATCAAAAAGGGGAAATGTTGATTATATTCAAGTAGGTCTCAAAGGTACAAATAAATCAAAAGCAAAATGGATTGAAGAAGGGAAGGTGAGGGAACAATACCCTCATCTTTTCAATAAATGAATATAATATTTTGGGGTCCAAAAGCTTCCAGTGGGGAGGAGTGATCAGGTGCTCAAGTTTATGCTCAAAAATAAAAATTCATAAAATGGAATGGAACTGTATGGTTGGATAGGTATTTTTGATCTGAATCCAACGCAACTTGTTTCATCGAAAATGGAGTTCGGATGCTCCCAAAAATGAGTTTTGATCAGTTTGCTAAATAGGCAAAATAAGTTCACAATCAACAAGTTCAAGTATCTTCAGCCAATCGGGATGCGCCAAGTGTCACTCTATCGCTAGTCCCATAAATTGTCCCATCGCATGGCATCGACATAATTTTCGTTGTATATTGGATGAGATATGCAATATCACATGGATCGTATCCCTGTAGGAAGTTTTGTTAAGAATCAACCTGCCTACACTGATAGTGAAACATAGATGGAACTGGATGTGAAAAGAGAATAGGTTGCAATGTACGAAATGTTCAGGTCCAACAATTCATCGCAGTTCAAACTTCCCAACGGCAAACGACAAGTTGTTAAGGAATCCCCATGTACCTCGCCGATTACGAGAAGCTAAGATATACCAGACGCGAAATTGTTATGAAGTGTGGTGCATAAAATGTTAAGTCTACCATCGCAGATCGGCGATCACAGTTTTTGAAAGGAGTTATTACGTCCATCCCCCCACCAACACCAATTGTGATTACGATTTTCGAATCCGCCGAGAAATATGACTCTAGTGGCCGAAATGTGGCAAATTTGGTGGATTTCAAGCCGAATTTAATGGTTAGTGGCTGGAAAAGGGGAATTTGTTGAGTAAATTGTGGGAGAACTAGAATAGGTCATAACTTCTTCAGTTATTATCCAAATTAGGGGCAAAAAGAGTAAATGCTAGTAGTTTTGGCTATTCTGAACTCATTGAGACAGGTTTCAGAGGCATTTGAGTCTTGTAAACACACTTTTGTTGCAATTTTGAGCATAATAGAGAGGTCCAAGCATTGGAAGCTAGACCAAGGAGACGTAGCATAAGAGGGGTGAACTCCTCATCAAATCTTTGTGTGGTGTGTTTTATTTTG